>JADDOH010023896.1:0-284391 GCA_016648135.1 Agrypnia vestita | reverse complement strand
TACATACAGGGTGTCCCGTATCGGGTGATAGGCCAAGTTAATAGATATGAGAAAAATATTTTAATATGTTTTAAAAAAATTTTAAAAAAAGTCATATGTTTTAAAAATCATAAGCATTTAAAAAAATTCTACATCCTGTGACGGTCTTTTCATTCCTGTTGCTACAAATCTTTATTTTTCTTAATTTTTTTTATTATTGTGTAATCCTGAATAATGCTTCTGTAAACTTTTGTCCAAAATTTAAAGCCAACTACTCCAGCTTGGAAGAAAATGTCATTTTTTGACCAAAATCATTGCTTTGCCCAGTTTTAACTGAATGTTTTTTTATTTATTTTTTTTTTATATATTTTCTGATAACTATTATGATTTGGCCTATCACCCGATATCGGCTTGACGTCGAGATATACCTGTATAAGGAAGAGGACAGCTATTCAATTTGAAATAAATGATTTATTAAACCGCCGCGCCCACAGGCAATCCGACCCATTGCCAAACTAACAATATTTTTATTTTGTTTATTGCAATCCCAACACTCAAAAATAGACATATTTACGATAGCCCACCTTATTAGGTGAATACGCCTAATTTATTTTGGTGATTGCTATCCCAACACTCAAAAAAAGACATATTTACGATAGCCCACCTGATTAGGTGAATACGCCTAAAATTAGGGGAGAATTATTTTCATTTGGGAAGACCTTTGGAAAATAGTGAATCTACATGACCTTATTAAATGAGATCTTTTGAGTGAGGGGAAAGTATATTAAGGGATTTGTTCGTTCCAGCCCTGGAAAAAGAGACTGATCAATGTCTACACGACTCTCAAATCTCTTCCCGGATCCCGGCTGGAACCCACCGATTCATCGCTGATTCTTTTATCGTTCGAAATAAGGAATAACAAACATGAAATGAAATTATAAGTTAGGCGACCAAAGGAAAAATCCTTCAAAAATAGCGACCAAAAGGAATAAATAATAAAAAACTGGCACGAAGCTACTTATCCTGATTCGAATAATGCTAATAAAATGCTTAAATGAACAACTGATTCGAAAAATATTTGAAAATTCTTCCCCTTTTCTGAAAATCTTCACTTGTTCTCCACTTCTTGATGTTTACTTTTGCAAAACCAAATATAAAATTACAAATTTCATGAGTGTTCCAAACATTTCGAAATTTAAAATTTTCAATATTACTAATTGTCGAGTATAAAATAATAAAGAAAACACACAATTTTATTTAATAAGTAAGTGCTTAATATAAAAACAGTTACAATTTTGAAGACATTTTCATTACACTGCATTGCCAAATTATTTGATAGATATTTTGGAAGAAACAGGATTCCTTAACAGTTCTCATTACCAAGACAGGAAGTAGAAATTGCATCTTGTATTTTTATTCCTACATTTAAGATGATGCAATATCACTTTTCAACACTTAAAAGTTGTGCATTAATGGCATATATTCTCCACGATGTCTAGTTGTTCTTAAAATGACCTGTTTATTTGATGTCGAAGCGATATTTATATCATCCCTCAAACCAGCTAATCTAGAGTTTCGTCCGAAAATTAAGTTTTTATAAATAATAATGTAGAATAATTACTAATTTAATTTCAAATATTGGTATAAATGAGTTTTTTTCACGTACATCTACTTATTTATTCATCCAAAGAGTTCAAATATTAAATTAAAGCCAATATTTTCATCTCAATGACAGAATTATTTTGACATTCAAAAAATATAAATCTACCTTTAAATACACTAATGTAAACAAATTTAAAATTAAATTGTCTGCTCTAGAAACCTTATTTTGTCTACAAAATAATAGCTCCATGTAATTCACCATTATTAACGATGTTCCCTCCCTCGCCCCTCTCTACCCGCTAATTACCCTCACCACCTAAAAACTCCTAATACAGTACTTGCACATTTAAGTTTAGTTTAAATAACGCTCGTTAATGACACGGACGTGTCGAAACCGGTAGCGTAGTAATCATTAATAAGTAACAAATTGTACTTAACTTTAAATACACCAAAAAATGTCTAATAAAATTATCTCATATGCATGAATGCCCCCTACACAACTATACCTTAGGACATCTCCCGTGCTATATTTTTTTGGGTGATAAAAATAAAGGTTCTTTATTATTTGAAGATCCTACGCTACATCATTCTTATTATTTTCTTCTCATTCAATCGTTCTGTATAAAAAAAACCATCTAAGTGACACTTTTTTAACCATATTCATAATCTTTTGATAGAATCTTCCATTTTATTTTATTTTATTTATTTATTTATGGGGAAACTAACGATACATATAAAAATCAGATTACACATGGATATTGAATAGTATAGAGACCATCTTACAAATTTCCACAGAATTGACATTTTATGTATGTTTAACATGTAGCAAAAATAATTAAAGTTATATATAAAGAATAAAAAAATGAAAGATTTAAGTCGAGTACAGACTATGAAAGTCAAAGAATTAAAGGTAAAAGGGGACTCAGGAATGGATAGGAAAGGACAGATCTACTTAATAAAAAAGGGGAAAAGATAAGAAGAAAAACAAGTGCAAAAGATATATAGCATAAAGACATCGGATCAATATATCTGCATATACAGATTACATAACATATACGAGGTCTGGACAAAAGAAAAAAGATGAATTAAAGAAAGATACAATATAAATTTTTATCCTGGTCATGATCTTAAATGGCCGTCCTCTGATTCTGGTGACATCTACACCTTCTTCTTTCTCTTATCCCATTTCCCATTTCATTTGGGGTCGGCTCTTCTTATTTTTTTCTTCCACGATTCCCTGTTCTGGGCCATCGCTTAGTCCAACTGGGCATTCTTCAGGTCCTTTTCCACACCTACACCATCGTGACATCTACACCTACGTCTTATATATCTCTTTCTATTTTCTTCTCGCTCATTTTAAGGGATCCCATTTCAATCCTGTACACTATGCTTAGATCAGAATATTCTATTACATTTCCTACTATTTAAATATTTGCCACACATCCACTTTGTTGTATTGATAAACCTGCTGATAAAACCTAAATGACAATTCGAGTTATCTATGCGAAAGGCCACATAATGAGCCATATAGTTGCCTGCATAGTGGTCGAATAATAGCACCCGCGTATCCGCTACCGTGGCGCGATTCGCGTGCACTCTGCGCGATAGTAATTACGTATCATGCTATTCAGCTTGCCAACAAACAGGCGCAATGTCCAGCAATAATCTGAAAGCGTTATCGCGATAAATTTCCGGACACACAAACATGCCTCATTTAAATATATTAACTCTTCCCTCGCTGCGGTAAAACAGATTTACAGAGTAAATTAAACCCCATATGAAATATTATTAACCCCGTAAATACGATCTGCATAAAATTAAAATTTTAGCATATCCAACATAAAATAATTATTAATTAAGATTAATTATTGTAATACTATTGTTTCGGGATGAGGTTGCTTCCAGTAAAGACTTCGTTCTCGTAAGTATTTATTTGGTAACAATAAGGGTTTAGACAATCGTTTATACAGTAAGTTGCGGTCTGGATAACAATGGTAGTAAAAGAGAGCGACTCGACATTCACGCGCCTTTTTATACATTCTCTCTCTCTGTCATGCAGTCTCTTTCTGGCGTCGCGACATACGTTCCTCAGATCTATTACAATTATAATAGAAGTCTCATAGGGACAATGCTATTTATATGAGAAACGTGTATGTAAGTCATTACTGGGTAGCATATGGCCTGTATTAGCTGGCTTAAGTGATCACTTTACACAACACAACCTTCACCGATTCCATCAAGCAAATACTCCTTTCATTAAATGATAAAAATTAACTTGTAGCAATAAAATATATGTAAAAGCTTAGTTTTAAGAATTTTCTTAGGTTTTCACAGCCATTCAGAATCTTCTGGTTTGTGTTTTCTGGGCAATTCTGCCGTGCTTTTACGACCTTTCTGACTGACGTTTCGGATCCCAATGCAGGGTCCATCATCGGGACTGAATATGGTAGACCTGACGATGGTGCAACAGAGTTTTGGCTATGATGTCATCGTTATCAATGACCATGACTGCTCTGCCAAGAAGATAACGATATATAAATATAAAGATATATAAAAACCACACTTATATATAAATGTTAGTACTAAAAAGTAAATAATTACTTATCAGACAAAAAAATTTTGCTTCACTCTCCAAATAAAAGGTGGACACTTATGATATTGATAAAGATTACAGAAATTTGTTGTTGATGGAGAGAAAAAAAATTTTTTTTTTCATTTCATATAATTTTCTACTTTTTAGTATTTATATTCCCCAGCGTACAAAACCATTTCGGTAGGAAACAAGCGCCACCCTTTTTTTTTATTTATTTCAAAAAAATCCCTGTTTACAAATAAACACTTTTTTTGTTAAATTTGTGGATTATGACACTACTAGGCTACGCCTGTCCCAGAGTGGCGTTATAGAACACAATTATAATATTTTTTTTAAATTCGTCAGTAATATTTTTTTTCATAAGGTAGTAATTATGTATCTACAAATTATCAAGTGCAGTGTTAGTGGTAAGTTGAATGAGTCATAAGTCCAAGTTTAAATATTAGGTCCTTACATATGAAATTGTCGTTTAGTATGGGAGGAACATAAAGCCAATTTTTTTTATTATAATATATTTATTTAATCAAAGTATGTACCATTGCTATCTATGCACTTTTGCCATCTCATAGGTAGTTCATCGATCCCTTTACTATAAAAAACCATTCGGACGGGAATCAATAAAATCTTTGAAGGCGGTTTGGACTGCCCCATCGGAGTTGAATTTTTTCCTTTGCAAGAAGTTATCCAAATTTCGAAAAAATTGGTAATCTGTTGGGGCAAGGTCCGGAGAGTACGGTGGATGTTTTAGACATTCCAATTGAAGCTCCTCTAATTTGGTAGCCGTCTGTTGTGCAGTGTGTGGTCTAGCGTTATCATGAAGCAGCAGTGGCCTAGAGCGATTAACCAGCCTCGGTTGTTAGCAGCTAGCTTTTCCATCATGGTTTGCAGTTGCTGACAATAGACATCTGCCGTAATCGTCTGGCCAGATTTAAGAAAGCTGTAGTGAACGACACCAGCACTAGTCCACCAAACGCTCACAAGTAACTTTTTTGGAGTCAATTTTCGCTTGGGGCATGGTTTGGCTGGTTCGGCAGGGTTCAGCCATTGGGATGAGCGCTTCCGATTATCGTACAGGATCCACTTTTCATCACAGGTAATGATTCGATTTAAAATCCCTTCATTATTGTGCCGGTTAAGTAATGCAACGCAGCAGTCAACGCGCGTTTGTTGATTTGCTTCACTCAATTCGTGAGGTACCCACCTTTCAAGCTTTTTTACCTTACCAATTTGCTTCAAGTGGATTAAAACAGTTTTATCACTAACACCGCAGCCTGCAGCTAACTCGGATGTGGTTTGCGATGGATCCGCTTCCACAATAGCCTTCAATTCTTCATTATCAACTTTGGTCTCCGGCCGTCCACGGGGCTTGTTCTGCAGGTCGAAATTTCCAGAACGAAAACGTTGGAACCAAAAACGCACTGTGTTTTCTTTTGCGGCACCGTCGCCATACACATCATTAATCCTTCGAGCCGTTTCTGCAGCCTGGTGCTACGGTGGAACTCGTACTCGTAAATAACGCGATATTTCAAGTTTTTCATTTTGTAAACTGAGTGACGCAAAGAAAAAAACAATTGAGGAAAAAACAAATGAATTATAATTTTCAAAACACAAATACATGAGTAAATAGCTGTATATATTTGGATTTGGAATTCCTAACCAAAGAGAAGATATTTGAGATCAAAATTGCCAGTAGGTACGGCAAAACGCCAATTTCATATGTAAGGACCTAATATTATTTATTCATTATTAATTTATCGTAAAAAGTGTGTAATTATATCACAAAATATTGTTACTTTGTACTCTAATATCTCTCTAGGACCATCTATTAGGGTCATTAATGACCCGTTGAGGATCTGCTTCGTAAAAAATAAAAAATAAAATAAATAAAACAATTTGACTTATCTTAAAATTGCTCCCCTTTATAATGTACCTATTTGATTTTATAAAATAATTAATTGTATTTGGAATAATTTAATATTATCAAAAAAATATTGTAACTTATCGTCTTATTATTATTATTATTATTACAGTTATAACTCGTCAAAATGACGTTATTTACTATATATATTTCGACCGTCAGGTAAGGCTGTGAAAACAGCGCTATCTAGAATAGCTTAGCGTCGTGATAACGTTAGTGATGGACATTATCAAATAGAGAATTATGCTTGTTTTGCTTCTTATACCTCATTATATTTGGGCCGTCAGTTGCGTTAGTGACGAATATTGTTTCACTGAGAACGATATATTTTGATTAATGATATTAATACCTAACAATGCCATAATATGCCACATTGGAATGGATGCACTTATTGGTTTTAATTTCCATGATGTTAAAATATTTAAAAAAATCTAAATATTAAATAATAATAATAATTCAGTTTTCTGGGATATTTTGCCGTGTATATCTGGCCTCTCTGGCAGACGTTTCGGATCCCAGTGCCGGATCATCATCAGGATATGACGAGTTCGTGTTGATGTTTAGGTTAAGTATTGCAATCTAGTATTTAACTTTAACATCAATTCTTACTCTTGGATGGACCCTATAGTGGGATACGAAACGTCGACCAGAGAGGTCAGATATACATAGCAGAATATCCTAGAAAACTGCGCACTGGAGATTTATGGATTGGACCCCGGCTAGTTAATTTTTTTACAACACGATCATTGAGCCTACAATAGAAAAAATATTGATGCGACATCTATTGTGTGATCGCACCTCTATTTTTAAAAAAAGCTGAAAACTAAAAATAATCTATGCGGCTGGACTCGAACCCGACAGGCGAGAAAACTAATCACTATGAGGGATTCGAATGAAAATAAATATTTACACATATTTTAAGCTCATTATTAATACAGCTTGTTACAAATTTCACCAGATGTAATTATTTTTCATATGAAAATGAATGGATAAATAATAAAGTATAATCAATGAAAATCAATCTGTTTTGTGAATAAAGTATAAAAGATATCAAATGTAATTTATAGTTTAATTTTCTTGAGATGCGTTTGGCCTTATAAGGATCACCAATTTTATTATCAATATATCAAGAGAAGAAAATTTCCAGTGTTTTCATTCATTCCTCCTTAGCCACTGCACGTGACAAAATTTTAGTCTGGAAAGTTGTTAGATCAGTGGCAATGAATGACCAAATACTTAATCTGTTTTGATTATACGGAAACATCATTAAATCACAGCAGCGATAAAAATTCGTTTAAAGCATAGATTTTTATGGAAATAGGTTGTTTGATCGGTGGAGAACGCAAAAATCTATACTTTAAACGAACTTCTACTTTAATCCAATTTGATACAACCAGGCCTAACCCGAACATTCGTTTGGTAACTTCTCATAACCTTTAGTCTCCCTCCCTTACTAAATGAATTTTTGGTTATTATTCCCAACCTTATTGAGAATATCATTGTTTTTTATTATATCAAAAAATGAATCAAATGCTCGCTGAGATAAAAAAACAACGTGGCAAATATTTGAAGAAAGAGGCAATAAAAACAGCGTTTTAGTAAGTGAGCTAACTTAAAAATAAAATAAAATAAAATTATCTCACATTGCCTAAATTATTAATTTAGATATACATATATGTATACAAGCGTAGTATAGTACGTCTATATATACAAGTATAATATACATGTACTGTCATATGCAGAAACTACGTAAGTATTTAATATTCCTTCAACTCAATAAAGTAGATACCCCGGATGTACTGCCAATGAAAAATATATTTTGTTACTATCTTATCGATAAAAATCTCTCTGGCAACATTTTCAAATTTCACGGGAGAGGCGAATTTTTAACTTAAGTGTTTTGACTGCTATCAATTGTTTTATTAGATTTTAAAATGTCAGAAAACAGGGATGAAAGGCCGGCTGCTGACGACAAGGAATTAGACGATTTATTGAACAGTAAGTTATTCATATCGTCTAATGACCGAAATTGTTATGCAATAATTATTAATATAACCTCTAAATGTATGGAACTGTCGAATGTGTCGCAATATTTGTTAGAGTAGCTTCATTCGGGGGCCTGGGGTTATATTTCACAAATTGAACTTTGAACCTTTTTTTTTATCATCCAAAGATCAAAATTGCTTGTCTAGTGCATGTTAAATTTTCATATCTACATTTTTATTACGATACGCGATGTTCGCGTAAATTAAATGTTATTTCTAATGCACAAATATAATTATTATAGGTTTAATTAATTACTTACGTTGATTCCTAATCATTATCTTTGATATTTTTTGACGTAAAAGCGAGACATTTCTAAAGGACTGAACTAATTTGTTTTCAAATTGAACTCCAAAATCCAAAACTATATACAAAATACAATATTACACAATAATATAAGCTGTATTTTTATAAACAACTTTTCTGAAACAACATAAAATTTATTTGATAAACTAGTGTTGATTGTAACAACGGAATACATGTTGATCATTTTCTAATCACCCATTTATCAGAGTTTGTTGATAATTCTTCCTCGTCAAGTAAAAATTGTGCTCTGAACGTAGGGGGGAAGTGTAGCATTGGTACAGGGTATGCATCGGTACACAAGCAAATTTGGAGCTGTTATTAATAACAACTTTTAAATGTATACAATTGATGTTGCTAATAGTTATATAGTCCATAGAAAATATAGATACGTTTAATAAAATTTTGATATCTATCATTTTACCTGTTTTGCATTTTGGTGTCAAGCGTTGTAATAATCTCTTTGCTTGTTGAGGTCAGTACTTAATTTTCTTAATGTAATACCTATGTTTAAATTTAAAACATGTTTTGTATAACCTTAAAATATTTGGTTTTAAATTACTTAGTAGTATAGGGTATGGATTGGTACATACAAAATAAGGGAGCATTGACACTTACACTAATGCTTCCTTGCTAAAGGACACTAATTAAATCAACAAGGACACCAGAGTATATTGGATAAATAGAAGACATTCTTGATGATAATGAATTCTTCATAAATTTTTCGAAGAGAATTGCACTCAAAAAATTCCTTTTCTTTTTTAAACGCTTTAACAAGGCAAGAGGCCCAATTACCGAACTCGTTACATCACAAAAACTTATTGTGACCTCACTGGGAACCAAACCCTGAACCCTCGGTGCGATACAAGTGTCGTCTATTTAAATTACATTGTTGGTATACTTCCTGAACGGACATCTACACCTGGTACCACACGAACGGGCTCATTTTTTTCATTTTTAATGTAAAATAATCAATAGTGTCGGTGCGAAAAACTGGATTAACAATTGGAACATTTATAGAAAATGGCTGATAATTATACCTTAATAATGAATATTTCTAAAAATAATTTATGTTACTAAGGCCCGGTTGTTTCAAGTTCGATCAAAGTAAGCGGTCGATAAAAGCATAGATTTTTACGAAAACGGATCGTCTGATTGGTGGAGAACGTAAAATTTCAGTTTAAACTCTACGCTTACTTTGATCGAATTTGAAACAACCGGGCCTAAGCCCTTTTCTGTCTGTTTTTTTTTGTTTTGGACTTTTTTATTGAAATGTACCAATGCTTCTCCTCTCCCCTTAATATAAAAGATAAACAATATGCTTTGGTTAAAGGTAAATTTTGAACAAAAGGATTATGTACTAATTATCAGTACATCAAAACCCAGATAATTCGAAATCTTTCAGTCCCACAAGTCCCAAAATGGTAATTGCGTAGTAGATTAATTCCGATAATTTGAAAATCCCGGTAATTCGTAATTCAAAATCATTTTTAGCACCTTGCCACATAAATCAGTACATTTTAGTACATAATTCTATTTTTTTTTAAATTTGACAAAGTATAAAAAATATTTCGATTTTTTCACAAGTGAGAATAAACAAATATGTCAATATCATGTACAGTAGTAATAGAAATATCGTGATATTTGTATTAGCATAATAAATATTGCGCTTTCGAAATGATTTCTTGAAACATGCAAAAATACAGATTTTTCACAAAATTAAAGGCTTTTTCCATGAGTTTTATGATTTTTGGCAAATTTCACAATGACATCGCGTTTTTTTTTGTACCTTGAATTACAAATTATGTTATTATATTACATATATTAATTAATCGGGTTCCGCATAGTTCAAAAAATTTTCTTGGGTCCATTAAATATCGAATTAATGAGGTTCTACTGTATTGATAACAATATCTGATATTTGGTTAAATTTTTTACACATTTTATGGATGGTCTATTGGATTTTTGAGACCGACTGATTGTGATAACACTATCTGATACTGTGTTTATTTTCCCTATCATTGACTTACAGCAGAATTGATCCTTTGTTATTTTTGATAGTAGAAAAATGTAACAACACAGGATGAGCAACAAGCGATGAATGTTGCAATGCTATAAGCTTGATGTGTCGCTAGCAATATTTGTTGCCTGGTGTGGCAGGCGTAGCGAAATTTTAAAGGAAATTCGTACATTATAATGCAGCAGCACAAATAATAAATTCAATCTAAGATAGAATATACATGTAAATTAACTTGATGATATTCTAAAGTTTAGTTTAAGGCATTTTTAATCAGGATCCATTTCCTTCTGCTGGTCAATAACATCACATAGTTTACTGTCGTGAATGCTTCTTACTGACGTTCTTTCAGCATAGTGTCATGGTCCTGATATTCCTATATTGCCCACAAATGTCACATCTTCCAGATCTTGACAATATTTTTAGTACTTGTTTCCAGAAGCTAGAGGCTCATTAATCAAAATGTTTTTTTTTTTTTTTTAAACTTTTCCAGTATAAAATGTGTAGTTATCTGCTGAGATGTCATGTTTTGTAGATTTCTGACTCGTCCCCCCTTCAAATTCACTATTATGCTCATCCGGTTCAATCATTTCCTCTTGCATGTTAATGTCGTCATCAGACAGTTTCTTTAGTATACATTTTATCTCTCCAGGGCAGCGATAAATTCGACGAACCCTGGAAATAAAATATGCACACATTTTAAAGCATAAACAATTAAAACTAAATATATGAATACACGAAAACTTGAAAAAATATACCAAAAATTGTATAAAAAGTAGAACTTGTACACACATTACTGGGCATGAGGTGGAAATTACACCGCAGGAGCAACAACTCAAGCAAAGGATCGTGTTACAACTACAATAAACTTCAATCAAGGTCACATGCTTTATCTATAATGACGATGGAATAGACATGCGCGCCGCGCCGGCCTTGAGCCATGCCGCCGCCGCCGCCACTGCCGAGTCAAGCCAATCGGCGCGCCGATTTTGGATGTTAGATTTTTGAAACACCTTAAATTTAGATCTTTTTTAAACTGTTTCGTTTGTTTTTATCGATTAAATTAAGCAAAAAGGTCTAAAGCCTGAATGGCAAAGAAATCCACACCGTTACAGATTCTGAATCAAATATTAAAAGGGAAATATAAGACAGCCAGTTTTGCTTAGGGCACAGGTTGCACAAACTCGTAACTGTATACATTAAAAACAAGTGAAAGCAACAGATCTAGTAGCAAGAAGATTTGAAGATATATCAGCAGCTACTTCTGACTCTGAAACTGTTGCAAGTGCATCTTCTGGACCAGCCTTACTATCCAAACTTTCCAAGAAATACAGCAGCAACGTCACAGATTTAGACTCAGAAGACGCCGAAATTTCACAAAGTAGGCAGAATAAAAGAAAAGAGAAACAAATTGGCGAAAAATATTAATAATAGGTTATTGTACCAAAAATTACAAAGCAGGATATTTTTATTCGGATTCGTATTGAGTAGTCGCCCTAAGGATTTCCCAACGGGACACCCACACCCTAACAAACTCACGGAGGCATTCAAAGTTTCTTTCATTCCTAACAAGATCGGCGTTTGTGAGACGTCGACCAGTGTCATGTGACCCGAATATTCCATATATATTATATCGTATCTAGCATTCATCAAGAGTTCGCAATCCCAGAGAATATGCTCCGGAGTCTGGAGCACTCTGGCATAGGTGTACCATGGATGAGCGGAGAGTCCAAGATCATGGAGTTTAGATCTGAACTCTCTGTGGCCCGAAAGCGTCTGTACCATATAGTGTCCAGAGCTGGAAAATAACCTCTGGAAAAACTCAAGTTTCTTTCCTTAACCCTCACCCTCGGGAAGAAGGAATATGTCCATCTCCCGGTGGTGGCGGTGTCTCATCTGTCTTGTCATACTTCTAATGTTATTAGCCTAACACGCATTTCCAACGCCTGTGGTCGCTCGTTTTCCAGGGGCCTGAGAGATCTACCAAAGTAGTCTGTTTCCAGGCCCCTCAGCAATCTGCAACGGGCGCAAGCCTCAAGGACCTCGAGATCGGCAGGGAGCACACCCGCCAGGACTGGGAGGGCCTGGCTAGAGATAGTCCGGTAGGCACCCGTCAGTCCAAGAAATGCTACGTTGAAGGTGACCCACCACATACTCTGGGCTGTTTTATGAGCTGACGCTTCCATATCAGCCCAACACATTCGTCACCTGGTTGGCATTATTTTATGCTAAAGCGTCCTCTCCGCCCGGCCTGTCGTCCCAGCAACACAAGAACCAAGACCAGGCGAGTCGGTCGCGCAAAACCTTCAATGTCCCATGCGAAAAAGAGTGAAATGAGAAATGCTACAGTACAAAATACGAATGCTAAGTCCATAGTGTCCAAAGTAATTAGCTTAAGGATAAAAACACAACATATAGTCATATAACTTAAAAACCAAATTAATTAAAATAAATACAAAATTGCACCTCAGAAGACATGAAATGAGTCCCGTGAGAGTTAATAAGATCATATTCATACATGACAATTATGAGTTACGCAAAGAAAACCGTGATCTTGAATGAAAATACCTAAAATTTGCATTCGAAAATTTTATAATAGAACACTAATTGATTTGAATATTTTTGCTTCTATCTAAACATTCCTTAAAAAAACATATCCCCTAAAAAAATGAGCCACGTCACGGCGCGCCGCCGCTGCCGACCATCTCAGGCCGGCACGCCCGCCGCTGGCAAATTCAGGCTCGGCGCGCATGTCTACGATGGAATACTAGAAACCGTATGTTGAAACTACTAACACAACCAAGTGGACATCCAAGAAACTAATCTTTGCGGTGTGTGTGCGTGGTGCGCCTACCAGAGGGTTAATCTATATATTTTAGGTACACATTAAATGCAGCTACTAGCCCTATGTGCACTGAATATGAGTATCTTGCAATAGTTTTCCACTGATTTCAGGTGCCCTAGAAGATATGACATTACAAAGCCCGGCGGCCCGCAAAGATAGCTTGGGTGGCTCCAGTGTCACCCTTGGTGCAGAAGAGGAATGGAACCCAGCGGAGAATGTGTGGAGCGAAGAGTTCCTGCAACAAGCGGCAGCTACCTTCGAAAGCAATATGGCCTCATTGCTCAGCTCAATCAATGGCTGCCCTGGTAAGATATCTTACTGTTCATCACCGTCATAAAATATTATGTATCAGACGATATATACTGGGTTATGTATTTTAAACAAACAAATAAATTCAATGTTTACTATCGGCTATGTATTTAAAGCAAACGAATAAATTTGGTGTACACTAGAATTCAGATAAGGCTTTTATTGGTTTAGTAGGATATGCAGAATGTGTCAGTGTATTGATGCCACTCAGCCTTTTTATTGGTTACTTGGTCATTGTGGGCGAAGTCGGTTGTTTAAAATTTATTATACTAACCGAGTTACAAACGCTTGAACTTGAACAACATTTTTTATGGTCTTATACCACGAAGGGTGATACTATTCCATTCTTGCTACTGCTTGAGGGGTGATACTATTCCATTTTTGGCAGTTACAAGTTTTGAAAAATAACACCGTAAGAAAAGAGTAAAAAAAATGAAGCGATGACAAATGTGTGCGAAACGCTGCTTTATTGCCACAATTGCATTATCTGAAAGTTCATTAATAATGACTGAAGATTGAAATAAACTTGGTTGGGTAGGTAAAGCTCAGTTGATTCATTAAAAAAAAGTAATGTCCATAGAGCTTTTTAAAGAGAGTCGGTAGAGAGTCAAGTGACAAAAGATCGGGGAGTTTTATAATTTTTTTACTTGAAATAAGTGAGCGTACGACTTGAAGGCCATTTTTTAAATAAGTTTCTGGCAAGAATTATTTTAATGTTGGTAAATCATAAACAGGGCATCGAACCATTATTTTTTCATTTTGGTTTTCACCTGTGTGCCCTGAAATGGAGACAATTTTCTGTGATTCCATAATAATAATCACTTTCAGTGTGAATTTATTTGTAATATCAGTTTTTATTTATTTTCTTTGTCAGTACTTCGTTTCGACAACAAAAACATAGATTGTGTTTTTGGGGGTTGAATTTAAAATGAAATAAAACTCAAAAATTGTGATAATGTCCATGGAAAGATAATTTTATGCTGTCAGTGCTTAAATATAGGTGTTTTTAGAGGTTTGTTTTTCGAATTGGCATTTTTTTTTCCAGCGGAAGCCAGTTTGCCATATCATAATAAATATACCTGCCAGAACAACACATGCAAATAAATTTAAAAAATCGTAGTATTGTAATCATATTTAAACGTTAATGGCATAAAATTATCTTTCCAATAAAGCCAACAACATGGCTATTGCCATGATTTTTATTTGTTTTATTCCATTTAAAAGTTCTATTTACATCTGGTTTCTAACTTATTTCATTTGGCTGATCGTCGTTGATACTGCAATACTGCGGAACCAACAGTGGTCGATACCGCGGAACTACGAAAAAATCAAAATTGAGATTTTGCGCATACAGATTTTTGAAAGCGATTGGCTTCGCCACGTGTGGTCAGATGAGCGAGTCATCCATTCAAAAAGATTGAAACGACACAAGCCAAAACCGCGGGAGCAGCTCTTACACTAGAGTGTAACTCTAATACCGCGTACCTGTGCCTCATGCCATTAACGCCATAGAACGAGTGGTCGTTTTATTTGCGGTTCGTATATATAAACGTTTTTTTTAAGAAATATTAGACTTGGTATCGAATGATCTTAATTCGTTTACGGAAAACATTTCTGGCGACACTAGCTATAAAGGAGTGGACTGTTCGCTACTGGCTTTGTGGAACAGCG
Source organism: Agrypnia vestita (assembly GCA_016648135.1). Classification (NCBI taxonomy): domain Eukaryota; kingdom Metazoa; phylum Arthropoda; class Insecta; order Trichoptera; family Phryganeidae; genus Agrypnia; species Agrypnia vestita. The sequence goes on along the minus strand of JADDOH010023896.1, from coordinate 269,111 downwards.
GGTGATGATTCTGTTCATACCAATTCAACTCCAAATTTGCCTACTTCTAAACGAGATTCTGTAAAAAGTTACCTAGTTTTATTGCCCAAATTACCATCACATTATTGTCACCAAACAAGCACAAAAGAATATATTAAACCTATAATACAATTAGAGTCACAACTGTATTACTTATATGTCGAATATGCCTCGTCAGCTTCTAAGTCAGTAGCTTCAAGAAAGCCCTTTTTTGACATACTTACGAGGGCGGTCCAATAAGTACCTAGCCTACAAAAGAAAAACGAAAATTTTGGAAAAATAGCAATTTATTTCTCAACGTAATCTCCTTTTAGCTCGATACACTTGATCCAGTGAAGCTCCAATTTCTTTAACCCGTCTGAAAAATATGTTTTCTCGAGGTCTGCAAAGTGGCCTCCGTGGCGGTGATGATCTCCTCATTCGACTCAAATTTCTGCCCGGCGAGTGACTTTTTCAAATTTGGAAACAAAAAGAAGTCGCATGGGGCCAAATCTGGAGAATACGGTGGATGGGGCAGCAGTTCATAGCCCAATTCGACCAATTTGGCCGTGGCGAGGGCGGAGGTGTGAGCCGGTGCGTTGTCATGGTGGAAGAGCACTTTTTTCTTCGCCAAATGTAGCCGTTTTTTCTCTGCAATTCGGCGTCGAATCGGCCCAATAATTTGGCATAGTACAGTCCTGTGATCGTTTTGCCCTTCTCCAGGTAGTCAATGTAGATCACACCTTGTGAATCCCAGAACGGTGGCCATCACCTTTCCGACCGATAAGACAGTCTTCGCCTTCTTCGGAGCATGTTCACCGGGTGAAGTCCACATTTTCGACTGTTCCTTGGTCTCAGGTGTGTACCAGTGGATCCATGTTTCGTCGACGGTCACGAAACGACGTAGAAACTCCTCGGATTGCGCTTAAACAGCATCAAACACTGCTCTGAAGTAGTCTCACGGTTTCGCTTGTTGTCCGGAGTGAGCAAACGCGGCACCCATCGCGCCGACAGTTTTCTCATGCCCAAAATTTCATGCAGGATATGACCCACGCGGCCTTTTGAGATGCCTACTGTCTTAGCTATCTCACGCACCTTCAATCGGCGGTCTACTAATACGAGATCGTGGATTTTTGTTATGTTATCCTCCGTGGAAGCCGTTTTTGGGGCACCTGGGCGTGGCTCATCAAAAAACGATGTGCGACCACGTTGAAACTCATTAAACCATTTTTTGACAGTCGCCATCGAAGGAGAAGAGTCACCATACACAGCATCCAAGCGCTCTTTGATTTCGCTGCGCGATTTCTTTTCCAAAAACAAGAATCGAATCACTGATCGATATTACTCTTTTTCCATTTTTCTAAAATCCGTGGACACGCCCACTTCCACACGCGGTCAAAACAAAACTATGAGTCCGATTCACTGAAATTTTGATAGTAGTCGTCTACGAGAATGTATTACACAATAGTAAATTTCTCTTGCGATAGTATTGCCATCGGGCGGTGAGGCTAGGTACTTATTGGACCGCCCTCGTATAGCACAATTGGCTTATAGCAGGCCGATTTGAACCCGAAAAACGGTTTAGTTAGCTGGAAATATTTTTTTATGTGAACGCACGATCGTATCGATCCGGGTTAAAAGGGCTATACTTTTTCTTTAAACGCAGAAAATACATTGAAATGTCAGGCTAAATGAGAAATTGCTAGAATTTCTTCCTGTAAATAATTTCTGTGAACAATAAAAAAAAGAAAAAGTCTCCTGTTCTTGTTCACTATTTGTTATTTTCCTGTATTGATTTCACCATTTGTTATTTTTCAGAGGAAAATATCAGCCAGGACCAAATCGCTGCAACTTTTCAAATGATGGCAGGTACCATAATGTCCTATAGTTCATTTTATAATTATTTAATACTAAAAGAATACGAATGCATGCGTTATCATTTGTTCTATACACTGTTTGCGAATTAATTACAAACCTCGAATGTTCTGCGTTTGAGTAGAATAATACTGTAAAATATTAAATTTAGATGTGTTGTTCGCGCAGAAGCTGCAGCGCAGGTGATGAAGCCCGCAGGCGCCACGGACACCGATGATGAGGATGATCCCAGGCTGGAATCTGAAGAGGGAAGACCTAAGGCATTCAATGAAGTAAGTGAAGGCGAAGAAGTCGTATGACAACTATTACAGTGCAATCATAATTTTACACTTTTCTGAGGAATAAGCTTGAATGCGACCACTATAAATTGGCGTGCGAGGGAGGGCGTCCCTGTTGCGTAACAGAAGTTGCCATGGTGTAAATTTATTACACAATACATAATGTACAGAATGTCCGGTGACCGTCGTGTCGTAGCCTTTAACAGAAATTTGGTCAGGCAGCACTAAAGAAACCAGGCAGCACTATTTGTCAAACTGTCATACGGTAATATCGGTCCATTATTTGCTTTTTCAGCTTCGCAAAACTTTAATACTTCATTGGCAATTGTTCTTGCACCATCCCGGACTTTTAAGGATGTTTTGGACATAATAATTCAGTGTATATTGGTAATCAAGATATCACAGTTCCCGAGCAAATACAAAATTGTACTGAATGACAGGGCAAGGGGTTATCGCCGGGTGCGGGCGGGCGGGTTTTAGTTCCAAAGACGCCGCACGCCAAGTTATTGTGGTCAAGCAATAAAATGTTATCACTTACCTAAAGTGACAATGGTTAGACCATTTTTCACGTAAGAATTCAACAGCTTATTCCAAAAGTATGTACATAATATAGGGTGTATCCTAGCAACTTTGCGGGATTCTTCTTTATTCAATTTTTAATATTAAATATTCTTTACACGCTGGGTGAAATGCAGTTACCAAGTTTGCTTTTTTTTTCAATACATATTTCTCGGTTATCATTTGTTAAAATATTAGATTATCATGATAGTAATATAGAATATTAAGATTTCATTCGCTGTGATACCTTTGTTCACAAATTCATTCACATTGATACAAATGAAATAATTAAAAATCACGCATTCTTCTATAAATAAAAATACATATTTACATTTAAATTGAATATGCCCTCAAAACGTGTCTCACGTAAATTTATGAGTAGAATCAAGAAACGAGTATTTCTCTTCCATAAACGTGATCATGGAGTTCTACAAATTTACCTTGGTAAAAATTACATTACATACATTATATTTAGGTTAGCTTGGCCATATCTCGGGCGCTGGAGAGCATGAACACCAATGCAGGCACCCTACATAACCAGAATCCGCTAGATGATGAAACTCTCAAGACCATGTTTTCTGGAATGAATATCCCTGGACAGGTAAATTTGCAATTTAAAGTAACGCAAGTCTACATATAATTACTACATTTAACACATTTTTAGCTCAATTTACAAATTTTAACCCATATGCCATGGGCGATTTATATATTGTAGTGATATAAAAAAAAAGTTATTAGTTATTTAGTGCATATCTCCGATTTTCATATTTAAATCCGATTCCCAATGGCAGGAAGGATATTCCTGGACCAGCTCAGTTGGCAACATTGCTCTTATATTTCAGGGGGATCGTGGATTCACAAATGGTTGTCATCGTCATGCTTTGCAAATGAAACACAGCTTTTGTCACAATTATATATTAAATAAACAAAACATTTATAGGGACACTGGGTACATGGGACACGTATGTTATAGAATTATTTACAAATACGATGATAAAGGCATAGAATGGTGGCAAGTATGAAAATGTGATGAAAATAATGTTACAATGGTGTGGGTCTGTCCCGACAGATAAAACCAAAATAATTGTTCAGCTTCATAATTTATGAATGTCAATGAGCACCAAGTAAACAGATTGTTCTGACTCGTGCGCGAGTCCACAGTGTATCTAGGTACAGTCTAAATCCTATTCACACTCGTAGGGTCTGTCATTAATTATTGAAAAGATAAATACCAGGGAAGTGCAAGTTACGGCAGAGGCGTAACGAGGAGTCGTATGCCTGACGCCTAGCGAAGGGTTTCCACCAGCGAAGAGAGCGTACCCACGCCACGAAGCTGCGTAGGCCTGCGCGGACCAGTAGGGATTGTCATGGAAGGATGATGGCAGTTGGGCCACGTGCCTCGCTTTCAAGTAGACCTCGGAGCATGTGGTTGGAATATGGTTGTTGGGTTCTTTTGTTGACGTGGTATTTTATGTCGATCAATATTTCGTTATATTTCCGGTGGTTCATGCCACGAGTAACAGGTATGTGAACACGGATCTGGATTTATTGGTCTAATCCGAGGAAGTTCGTTACTTTACTCTCGCACGATTATCTGTTGGGTTAATCCGCACTATATACTGACCGTATTTAATGTAGATGACTCCTCTTTTTATATCTTTGAACGACACTCGAAATAGATGTATGCAGAAGTTCGTTGGCAAGGAAGACACGGCTTTATAAATCTCTTCGACGAGAGAATAAACCTTTTTGAATACTGGCACGACTTTATACACAGTGGATTTTACTGTCTCCACGTACGAAGCCATCGCCCCGATTTATATAAAAATATAACTCGGAGCACTCGAGGAATGCTTCTGTTGGCTGTTCAAAAAACAGGGCGGAAGAGGGAGACAAAACGGGGAGGCAATCTAACGCGGCTACTTCCGTCGGAGGTGCCAACAGATAAATCAGAAAAGTAATTATTTACGTAAAAATACGGGGTAGGTAGTTTTGAAAATACGGCGTTTTTATTGGATGATTTGAAAAGGGGTCGATAATGCAGTTTGCGACATTACCGACATTTATAATGGAGGCAAATTCAAAATCGTTGTGTTATTTAAAAATAACACGACAATATGAATCGCGCTGTACGTACCCACAGCGCGAGCATTTTTGCAACAAAAATTTTGAAGATGAATAATGAATTCATAAATGGATCAGTGAAATCCAAATAACATTTTTATTTGGTATTTGATCTAATTTACTATTAAAGCCAAATATACTATTCATATTTATAGTTTGATTTTGACATAAATATCATTTTTAAATATATTTTTTAGAATGATACTTCTGCGAACGTGTTCGTACCCTTCATGAAGGAGATGATGCAGTCTCTCCTGTCTAAAGAGGTCCTCTACCCCTCACTCAAGGACATTGTGGACAAGTATCCTGCCTGGCTGGAAACCAATAAGGGAACTCTGGAGCCGCAAGATCTAGAAAGGTTGAGGACCCTTTGCGTCATTATATTTACAGTGTTTCAGGGCTGCAGGACTGAATTGAATGCCATAATGACAGTATAATATTTCTTAAAAATAATATTTCAGTCTCGTTAAATTATATATCTATTAAAAATGACCAATGCATGTGGAAAAACAATATTGTTGGTAGAAATGTGGGGCACTTTCCTTCTTTAAGAGTGATGGTGTATATTTTCTTAGATAGGCATCATGACTATGACATTTTCAAATTAAGGGCATATTGCTGCTTCTTTCTTATCTATGGCTTGCGTCATGTCCTCAGATAAGACTAAAATGTCAAAAAGTATGGTGATAATTTTGAAATTTTTAAAATTTTGTTACTTGGTTGATGCTTGCGACCCAATATTTTTTATTACATTTTTGCAATTAAGGCACTGAACTCAAATTGTCTTCACTACACCATAAAAACAAACATCCACGTTAAATACTCTTTTTTTTTAACTCTCTGGCTTGTACTCAATAAGTTGGTTGATAAGTTTAAATCACGATAAATTGAAAAATTTATTATGGCCCAGTTGTATCAACTTGGATTATTGTCAGCGATAACAGTGTAAACCAGTATCATGTGTAATTTTTTACATCTGTCATCAAAATTGTTTTTATTCAGTTTATCAATATTGTGTCGGTAAAGGCTTACCAGGGACGTGCAGTGAGACTTTTAATTATGAAAAGAAACCGAAATCAGAGATATACATATCTCATAATTATTTCATGATATTCTGCCAGATGAATATTTAATTTTGATTTTTTTTAGTCATACTTCTTGTTCTCACTGTACGCGCCTGAGGCTTACCCTACTCGCAATCCAAGAAACGGTATTCTAGATGCATCACCTACCCACCTTTCATCTATCCTGCAGCACATAAATGTAATGTTATCAAAACCTAATGCGTGATAAGTTGTAGAAAACAAATTTTCTGTCAACAATGACTAATGACAAAATTAATTTTGAACTGAGGCAAAATTCATTTCTTCCAATGAAACAGTATTGCTCGTGGTCCAAGTAAATCACTGTCCTTTTGAAGGATATAGAATTAGTTTTAAAAAAAATAATATTATATACTTCGATACTACAATGTTGAAAAATTGAATAAAAATTATTTTAACTTGTTGTGGGCCGTAAATTTTCTGAATTTTTTGTGATTTTTCTTTTTACGAAAAAACCATGAAAACATGCGTATATTAAAAAAAAAACACACACACATTCATATTATTTTATCGTAAGTGTAAAAATGCAATGATTTTTTTATCATTTAAGTAAAAAAAATAATCTTTTTTTGAATTTCCATAATGTTGCCAGCGCAACATTTTCTGAAAAATAATAATTATTTTTTATTTGTTTATTAGAGACAACACTACTATTAATAATAATAATCTTCTTCTGTGTGATATATTTTGTTGCACGGCACGGCACACGACGGGACATCGCACTCATAACACATAAATATGATACACTTTCACACACACACATATTTCAAATAAACGCAACAAAATTGCGTGTATTTTTGTTAATAAATCACTATTAGTATTCAATTGAATCATAAACCAACAAAAACTGACAAATATCGCAAAACATATCGTATATATTTGTATATACGTGTACAAATAAATCGAAAATCGAAAAAATAAATCGTATTTCCCGCGCACATTGCGCGTGACCTTGACGATGGAATATTTGAATTTCGATTGCACAACACGCGATCGGGGCGACATCTACAACTTCTCTATACGATTTTGACGGCAGAAAAACTTCCGTTTTGATTGTTGATTTAAAATATAATCGGTGATGTTTTTGAGTTGAAAATGGAACGACAGGTCACAACAGGATTTCTCTATTGGGATAAAATTACGTTTTTCAAATTCGATACGCGGCCTTCGATAAATAATTTATTTTGTGCCTGTCGGATATATGCGACGGCGGCCCAGGGGGGGTTAATGAATCTGGGGCCACATCACATATATGCGACGAAGCACGACTGTCTCCACAGGCCGCGTCGGATATGTGCGACGGGAATGCAATCAATGATTTCTCGACGGCCGCGTATCGAATTTGAAAAACGTGATTTTTTCCCAGTAGAGAAATCCTGTGGTGACCCGTCGATCTATTTTCAACTCAAAACCATTGCATATTCCGTCCTCAAGGTCACGCGCAAAGTGCGCGGGAAATGTGATTTATTTTTTTGATTTATTTGTACACGTGTAGACAAATCGACGGCTCCTACGTATATCGTAACCCACAAATCGACGATTTTCAGTTTTTTGTGTATTTCATATGTACTTAATTATATCTTTATTTCCAAGAAAGAAAAAAAATATTTTGCTATAAATAACGTTTTTTTCGGACATATTTTATCGTATCTCAAACAATCACATATCTTTTACGAAGTATACTATCGTATGTAACACTTACGATAATTTGCGTTGGAAAATAACATAAGATTATTTTATCGTATGTAACACTTACGATAACATACGTTGGAAAATAACATAAGATAATTATCATATGTAACACTTACGATAATATACATGAGAAAATAACATAAGAAAGTTATCGTATGTAACACTTACATTATTTTACGTCGCGTCTTTTCCGAAGTAAAATGTTGTAAGTCATTTATACGATATTTTACGTCACGTCTTTTCCGAAGTTAAGTGTTGTAAGTCATTTATACGATATTTTACGTCGCGTCTTTTCCGAAGTATAATATCATATGTGCATTTCTATAAAAACCTTTGATAATTTCGACTTTTTTGTGATTACTTATGAAACTACAGTATAAAGTAAAATTTTGAAACGAAATTTCAAAAAAATTGGGCAGTATTTAGATTTATACTGGACGAAAATATGTTCAAATCCTTCTCCTGTAAAATTGAATTTTGTGGGTTACGATATTATACTTAGGAGCCGTCGAAATATATACGATACCTTTTGCGATATTCATTGGTTTTTGTTTGTTTATGATTCAATTGAACACTAACAGTGATTTATTAACAAAAATACATTTTTACATGATTAAAATACATGTTGCGTTTATTTGAAATATGTGTGTGTGTGAATGTGTATCATATATATGTGTTGTGTGCTGTGTGCCGTGCAACAAAATTTACCACACAGAAGAAGAATGTGTATTAGGTAGGCATAAAATAATAACAGTTGTGTTATCTCTAATAAACTAATAAAAATAAATATGTAATTGTTTTTCATAAAATGTTTGTTGTGTTGGCAACATAATCGGAATTGAAAAAAAAAATTTTTAAATGAAAAAAAAATCATTGCATTTCGACACTTATGATAAAATAATATGAATGTGTGTGTTTTTTTTAGTATACGCATGGTTTCATGTTTTTTCGTAAAAAGAAAAATCACAAAAATTCAGAAAATCTGGGCCTTTTGTGCATGTTGATTTGGAATTTTGGTGGCAATCAACAGGTTAATGACAGATGTCAAAAATCGCACCAGTTTAAACTGTTGTTGCCGACTATAATCCAAGTTGATACAACCGGCCCCATGCACTCAAACCCTTTCTATAATGAATATTTGAGCGTGCTATTTTGCTGTCAACACTTCCAACTCTGGCAACAAACATAACATGGTCATGCTACTGTAAAATTAAGTCACATTGTAGATATTAACTTGTTGAGGGCCCTAAAAATTTCACTCAAAATATAGGTCAAGGCCAGAGATTTTCTGTTTTTTTTGTGATTTTTATTTTTATGAAAAAACCATGAAAACATGCATATATTTAAAAAAAACACACACATATAATTTTATCGTAAGTGTCGAAATGCAATGATTTTTTTATCATTTAACTAAAAAAAAAATTGTTTTTTTGAATTCTGATAAAGTTGCCAGCGCAACATTTTCCGAAAAATAATAATAATGTTTTATTTGTTTATTAGAGACAACACTACTATTATTATTTGATGCCTACCTAATAATCTTCTTCTGTGTGGTATATTTTATTGCACAGCACGGCACACAACGGGACCTCGCATTCATAACACATAAATATGATACACTTTCACACACACACATATTTCAAATAAACGTAACAAAATTGTGTGTATTTTTGTTAATAAATCACTGTTAGTATTCAATTGAATCATTAACCAACAAAAACTGACAAATATCGCAAAACATATGGTATATATTTGTGTATACGTGTACAAATAAATCGAAAATCGAAAAAAATTAATCGTATTTCCCGCGCAAATTGCGCGTGACCTTGACGACAGAATACTTGAATTTCGATTGCGCAACACGCGATCGGGGCGCCATCTACAACTATTCTATACGATTTTGATGGCAGAAAAACTTCTGTTTTGATCGTTGTTTTAAAATATAATCAGTGATGTTTTTGAGTTGAAAATGGAACGACAGGTCACCACGGGGATTTCTCTACTGGGAAAAAATCACATTTTTCAAATTCGATACGCGGCCGTCGAGAAATAATTAATTACGTTCTGGACGCACCGGTGCGCCCTGGCCCCTGGGGACAGTCGCGCTAGGGCGCACGGGTGCGGCTTGGCCCCAGAGGCTTTAACTGCTAGTATATACATATTATTTTTTATGCTATTACTCCTTGCTATGTCAAAGTAAATATCATTTACAGAATTAAACATTGCGAAGATGACATTTTAACTGACTACATAGTGATATTATTAACACCTTGTTTTCTTATTATAATACTGACAAGACAGAGAAAATAAGCATCCGGTGCTTGCAGGTATACCAAACAGAATGAGCTGATGAACAAAGTTTGCAAAGAGCTGGAGGGTGAGGCAGAGAATGACACGGAGGAAACGAAGAGGCTAAGATTCGATAGGGTGTTGATACTCATGCAGCAGGTTTGTTGTTTATCAATTTTCTTTCTAACCTACTTACACGACACTTCAACTAGCCAATTCCTCAACTTTGTGAAAAAATAATAACATAATTATTTTATCATGTAAGTTAAAAATTGTAAATGAAATTCTCTAAAAAAAATGTTTAATCGCTTTTTATTGTGTGATGCAAACCTGAAATAATGGCTAAAATACCATAACTAAAAAGAATAAAAAAAATTTATTACTCTTAGTATCTAGAATTGCAAATGCGAGCTTGTTCTCGTTGGCAATTCGAAAATGATGAAGATGACAGTAATGTTTTACTGCCCATTGTGAGAAGAGAACTACATATTAAATTATTATTATTAGGTCCTTACATATGAAATTGGCATTTTGCCGTACTGGCAAATTTGATCTCAAATATCTTCTCTTTGGTTAGGAATTCCAAATCCAAATTTATACAGCTATTTACTCATGTATTTGTGTTTTGAAAATTATAATTCATTTGTTTTTTCCTCAATTGTTTTTTTCTTTGCGTCACTCAGTTTACAAAATGAAAAACTTGAAGTATCGCGTTATTTACGAGTACGAGTTCCACCGTGGCACCAGTGCTGCAGAAACGGCTCGAAGGATTAATGATGTGTATGGCGACGGTGCCGCAAAAGAAAACACAGTGCGTTTTTGGTTCCAACGTTTTCGTTCTGGAAATTTCGACCTGCAGAACAATCCCCGTGGACGGCCGGAGACCAAAGTTGATAATGTAGAATTGAAGGCTATTGTGGAAGCGGATCCATCGCAAACCACATCCGAGTTAGCTGCAGGCTGCGGTGTTAGTGATAAAACTGTTTTAATCCACTTGAAGCAAATTGGTAAGGTGAAAAAGCTTGAAAGGTGGGTACCCACGAATTGAGTGAAGCAAATCAACAAACGCGCGTTGACTGCTGCGTTGCATTACTCAACCGGCACAATAATGAAGGGATTTTAAATCGAATCATTAACTGTGATGAAAAGTGGATCCTGTACGATAATCGGAAGCGCTCATCGCAATGGCTGAACCCTGCCGAACCAGCCAAACCATGCCCCAAGCGAAAATTGACTCCAAAAAAGTTACTTGTGAGCGTTTGGTGGACTAGTGCTGGTCTCGTTCACTACAGCTTTCTTAAATCTGGCCAGACGATTACGGCAGATGTCTATTGTCAGCAACTGCAAACCATGATGGAAAAGCTAGCTGCTAAACATCCGAGGCTGGTTAATCGCTCTAGGCCACTGCTGCTTCATGATAACGCTAGACCACACACTGCACAACAGACGGCTACCAAATTAGAGGAGCTTCAATTGGAATGTCTAAGACATCCACCGTACTCTCCGGACCTTGCCCCAACAGATACCATTTTTTTCAAAATTTGGATAACTTCTTGCAAAGGAAAAAATTCAACTCCGATGGGGCAGTCCAAACCACCTTCAAAGATTTTATTGATTCCCGTCCGAATGGTTTTTTTAGTAAAGGGATCGATGAACTACCTATGAGATGGCAAAAGTGCATAGATAGCAATGGTACATACTTTGATTAAATAAATATATTATAATAAAAAAAAATCGGCTTTATGTTCCACCCATACTAAACGCCAATTTCATATGTAAGGACCTAATATTAGAGATGGTATTTTAACCGGTTTCACAGTAACCATTATTTTAGATTTTTATCTGAGCGTATTGATAATACGATCGAGCGATATAATCAGACGTAATTTTTAATTTGTAGATGCAAGAGCTAGGTCAGCCACCCGAGGAGCTAAGCGGGGAGGTGGCCAACACGGGCGTCATGCCCGACCTGCCCACGCAGATGGACCCGGCCCAGTGCAAAGCCATGTAGCGCTACCTCACACCCTCGTGTGAGTATTTTTTAGAGATCAATTGAAAAATCTTGCGGAAGGAATTTAACCCATACATAGCACCGAGGCAAGAGTGTACCTTCAATATAGAAAAATTGTTTTATGTACATCTAACAACTATTAAAAAATTTCTTTTTATATTCATTCTTACCCCTCTCTGCTTCCACATAATAATATAAAATATTATATACTGCATCTCCTCTATATAACAAATACATAGTGTAAACAATAATTTTTCACAGTATTTTTATATATGTATACGTTCTCAGAAAAAATTATTAGATTTTGTCCACAAAGGTATAATCGTTGATTAAGATAAATTATAGAAGTCTCACAGGGAGGAAGTTATTTATATGGGGAAAATATGTGTAAGTCTTTTAACAGGGCTTGTGACCTGCATGAGCTGGCGTAGATGATCACTTTACACAATTCAACGTTCACCAACTCCACCGTGAGAACATCCACACATTGTATATATGTTCTAAATCTGTTTTCTTTAAAATATTTTAAGGGGCTGTGCCAGCGACATCTATGGTCCTTCCCATGACATAGATAGATAGATTTCACAGCTGGTAATGATGCCTGATGTATTGTGACCTTGCCGAGAACCGAACCCAGAATTCCCAGTATGAAAAACTACACCCACTGGACTGCGAGGGTCGCCAAAAGATAGACTAATTGACTAAAAACCTTGGTGTAGTATTTCGGGCTATCTTTTGGCGCATGATTCAGATTTCATCAGGGCTGCTATTGTTGAATAACTCAGAAAACTACACAGAAGATACCGAATAGCCATGAAATTTCTAATAATGGATCATTTTATATAATTTTTCTTTTTACAGATGGTTAAAAAACATCCCGTACAACTAAACAGCATTGTTAATCCTCCAGCCTCGGATGTCTCCCCACCCTTCCTGAGGGCATTCAACAGGGGGGCTGTACCGTACCATATTATTTTTATTCGGAGAATGTCCGTGGTAATATTCGGCTTAAATTTTCGACACTTATTCCGAACAGCGGAGACTTGTGTTGTGATATTTTGATGTTTGTTGAAAATTTTAACTGCTTGGGTAAGCACCACTGGCTTATCGTTACTTTTTAAAGAGTCGTGCGATGCAAAGATTTAGAGTAGCACCGAGACAAACCGACCTAAGGGTGTGTTCTAATGTCTGCTGAAATAAACTGTAATTTTTTTTATTTATTTTGTACAGTAAAGTACAGGGTATTCAAAATTAGATGCACTGACTGGTCTCATTGCCTAGATTTTTTAAAATTCGAGGGCATCAGCGATATTTGTATAGACTAGGTGATGGTGTTCGCGTGAGAAAATTTTTCACTATCCGATTACATACTATATCAGTGATTATTATTTTCAGAAAAGTAATGACAATTTATAAGGGATTACTTGGGCTCTGATAACGGTCAAAATAATTTGCCCCTTAGTATGTAAATAAATCATGAACTGACATGAATGTGAACTATTTTTCAGATGTTGATAATAACGTAACCATAATAAATATTCCAGTGCAGCAAATTTAGTTATTTTTAAATGAAACATCTTTTTTGCTTGCCCTGTATATTGCATATTATATTGTTCTGTGAAATTCACATGACATTTAGTCTGTAGGCAACGTCACGTATCTTAAAAATATTTTATTTTATTTTAAAAATTCACAATTCTATTTTACATATTTATTTTTTTCACTCTGTGAATCCCAATTCAAAGTTCTTTGAAATCATTTATAAAATGTGATACAGTAGAACCTCGTTATAACGGACCCCGTTATACAGAAAAATTACATATATTGAATTTTTTTACAAAATTAATCCCCTACAATAAATTTTTCATACAAAATGCACTTATATAGCGAAATTTTGTTAATATGTATGACGAAATAATTTTAGTTCTCTGCGAAAACACGTCCATATACTTATAAATATATAACAAATTTTTTGTCAAGATGAAAATATTATTGGTTGTCATCGAGCGAAAGCCCGACAGAGGATAGTTTTACAGCTCGACGGCGATCCGTTTTAAAAAGTAATAAAACTCCGGGCGGCGGGCTCCTGCAATTTTGGTGTTTTTAAATTGATGTCTTTAATATTTCTCCATGAGATCTTACTAGGCCCCCACAAAACAGTTTGCCTTAATCCCCGCGAAGTCTAGTTGGGACATTAGTTTTAATGCCGACGTGAGCATAGCTCTAGAATCACGTGTAAATATTACAAAAAAAATTTCATACAAATTATCCACGTCAAATATCACAATATCTCAATGTTTATAATGAAAAAAAGTTTGTTGAAACAAAATAATAATATTGCGCATTGTTTCTTATGCTATCTAACATGCAATGGGGAATAATTTCGCAACACGAAAACCTCGCTGCCCGCGCCACCGCGCAAGATCCTACGGAGATCGAGTCGGTCGCTTTTAACGCCTCTACTATCATTTATTACGCAATATTATCGGAAAAATTTCACTTTTCGTTTTCACTATTATCATCAACTTTCATCACTCTTTTCGTTATAACTGTTGATTGCATTGTGTACGTCATTTTCGAAGGCCAGAACTACCGGCGCGGTTTTTTCGCAGTATTTTCTCACTAAGATACGTTGATTCAAATTATCATGCGAGATACGTACATTTTTTGAGTCAAATAGTTGAGTTAAATAAATACAAAACTAAAAAAGGGAAAACAAATTATATTTTTAAAGAGACCCATATTTGACCGCACATGAGAAGTTGCGGCAAAGTACGAAATTTATGTGACTACTCATTTTAAAAGTGTCAGATTCCTCAGGAACATTATTAGTTTTAAATAACTTTCTTTGTTTGCTGAATGCCTTATTATATTAGCATGTGAAAAGCATGTGAATCCATGTGAACTGACAAGGGGGTCTCATTCAAAACCATTTGCGATATATTTTAAGGCCGGTACTTTATTTTCTATGGCGCGATATACAAGTACATATTAGGAAAAAAAATCATTATACATATATGGGAATTTTTTTTTGGTCGAAAACGGTTTGGAACAAAATTTTATTTTTTGGTCCCTTGGATTTCGCAATAACGAGGTTTTACTGTACTTGGGAGGCATTGATACTTCCCAGCCAAAATTATATCATTACAATTATATCTTGGTTACAATTATATCTACAATATTATCTTGGTTACAATTTTGTATTAAAATTCTGGCCAAGAATTGAATTTATTGTGAGATCAAAATAACGCTTTTCTTTGGGAAGAAAATTATGGTCTTGGAAAAATGAAAAAGTAAGTAAAAATGTTTTTGTAGCGGTTTAGTAGAAGGTCAGGGGATTTAAATATTTTATATTATTTAGAATTGTTAACGTGTCACCTAAATGCCGTGCATTATGGTGAAAATGCTTTTAATTCCTTAGAATTGCATGGAAATGTAGCCAATTTACAGGAAAACTGATTTGTATATAAATATTGAAAACTATTTGAACTGTACTGTACTGTACTCTCGTAAAACTGTACTGATCAAATCAAATCCATATATGTTTTTAATGCTCTAACCGTTGATTGAAACTATTTTTGAAAAATTGTATTAACAGTGTGGAAGTCTGTTAAATATAGAACAATTTTTATTATCTTAAACTGTCAAGACTCTTAACCACCCTGCATTTTAATTTTTGACAAAATTCAAGTCACGATGCAAACAAATGTCGCTTTGTAAACATTGTACATAATAGGTTAAATTGAACGTAGTTGCGAGATAGAACTACATTTGATTCCTCATTAATTATCCGTAGTTTGTAACTATACAGGACTCAAATTAATTAATGAAATATGTTGCTAAAATACCAAAACTCGTTGAGATGTACAGTGGAATCCGAATTCTATATTTTCCCTCAATTTATGTCTAAATTTGCTGTTCCCGCTTCATTTTTATACAATTTTGATCCAAAATCATGTGTGTTTGATCATTTGGTTCATAAAATATTTGAATAATCTTCAATTTTGCCACATTTTTTACGCAGATAAAGCAATTTTAATTTTTTTTGATTTTTCACTGTTTTTATGACAGGTTTTTTAGTTTTTGTATTTTTTTTACCACACTTATATTAGTTTCACCTATTTGTCTGTCGGAACGGAATCTTATAATCAATATTTTATTGAGTTTCAACGCATAACGATTATATATTTATTATATACCCTTAATTTTTTTTTACATTTTCTCCTGTTTTCAGTTGTCAGAAAAGTCTAAAATCAAGATTCCACTGATGTTAATTATTATGATTACTGTATGAGAAGTTATAAACAAAACCATCACCATTACGAAACCATACTTTCCACTTGTTGGTGTGAAATTAAATACTTACAAGCAACGTTCCCTCTAAGCTGTGCGCATGCGCGGTCGTGCAGCACTTTTGGCAGTCCCGCACATTTATCACAAGCGCGCACATTCTAAAAATCATCAGACCACACAAAATTCCAGCACGTAATTTTAAGTTTTCATTGAGTTCCTAACAAAACAAAAAATTTGCGATGAATTCAATGTTGAATGGCTTTCTTTGTCATTTGAAACTGAAATGCCATCATCAAATTTATCGCAAATTCAACAATGAAAAATCTGTAAATTTTTTGATTATCGCAGCAATACAAATATGTAATATTATTTGCGAAATCTGCAGCCAAATGAATTCTAAAGGTGAATTTTCGATAATACCTTTGTATTGTACAAAAAATTATTTTATAACCATTTTTCTTATATCATAGTTTTTTATGTGGACTTTATGTTTTTTATATTATAGAATAAATTAAAATACTATGTATAAGTGTTAAAATTATGTCGCTCTCGCACATCTGGTGTTTTGGCCTGCTCAGTCTTTTGGTTTTCCGCCCTCTCATATTAAAGGGAACATTGCTTACAAGTATGCCCGCCGCTGTACAAGATTCAGCATAAGGGCTTCTTACATAATTCAGGGTGGTGCTTGCTGTCACTTGCAAAATGCGCGTTAAGTAAATACAATGTGCTCAAATTGGTCACCATCACTTTTATTAAGTTGTAATACAATTTTCAACACATTGCTAGTCAATCAAATTGTGGTATTTGAAATGAATATTAATAAAAATATGATGACACCACTGTTTAAAGCCAGTTTAGCCATTTAAAATTGTTTTTTAAACGTTGACTCTAAAATATAGTATTTTTCCTCGGAATTGTCCTTGATGTCTATGGAAGAATCCTTGATATCTTTTTGTGATATGTGATAAACTATTCTTATTAATTTTTTTTGCCAGGTAATCATTTTTTAAAATACCTTGGGTGAACAGAGAAAATTTTCTTGCAGCACTTATCATTTTAAAGTCTGATCTCATGTTTCTTCCCTTTGCTTATTTCTGGCGCCTCGGATTATTCACTTTTTGACACTGATTTTCTAGTTGTGCCGGCCACTTTCATTTTTGTTTCAACGCCTCTTATTTTTTAATGCATTAGCTGAAGTGTTGACATGTTGGTTTCAATGAAGTTAGTACTGTTTAAAGTATTGGTTGTTGGGAGGAATAATTTTTATAAGAAAATGAAAATTTTATATCAGAAATAAATAATTTGTTTTGTTTTGTAATTATTTTTTGTTAATTTTCCTACCTTAGCAGTGCTTTCCAATTTTTGATTCCAGAAAACGTATGTGTAATTTTTTTTAATTTTACATATTTACTTCAATAGGGCATGGTTTTAGTCTATTCCTTTTTTTAACCACTTAAGGCGGGACAGCCGATTCATAAACAAGCGCATCTGTCAAATTACATCGATAGATCGTGTGTTTTCAAGCCGTGCGCGACATGTCATCTGAACGCAAATCGAATAAAAATTACATGTTCGTTACATATTTATGGTACATACGTTGCTAAAACAGAAAGGTTTTGATAGAAAGAGATGGTCATATATTCTTCGCTTTCGTCCGCGTCAGGCATCCCCGCAGAAGCACCTTAAGTATCAAAATATTTACTTATTTAACTTTAGACAAATGATCTTATATTATTTGAGTCGACTTATTATTTTCCGTAAATAATTTAAGAATCATAGTAATAATTCTGAACTCCTTTTTAAATCAATGCATATCGTAATATGACAATAACAAAACAATTACCTAGCCCCACGAACATACTGCGTATATCAAAATGTATTATTTTATCTATCAACAAATTCCCATATTTTATTTACGTCCAATTATTACTTAAATATGTATAGAATTTAAAAAACATATTAATAATTCTGAAATACTTTTTAAATCACAATGAATATCGTTAATATTAAACAAGAAATAAATACACGGTAGAAGTGATCGCGCATGCGCACGGCGCGTACAGTATGTATCTTGATACCTCAAATGATCTGGAACAATTGTTGAAATTAGGATAATACCGAAACTGACATGTGACGCATGTTCAAAGTGTAAAAAGGATGAAACCGTTCGAAAATCCATATAAAACCTTAATATATGGGAGATATAAATTGCTTTTGAGCGTATTATATAATAAAAATTCATATAAATGTCAAATTTGGCGTAAAAGTACGATGAATAGTGAAATAAATGACGAGGAATATTCGGCTACATAAACACGACTGACCTCTGCCGTGGCCAGACGGCATCACAGAATAAAGAAGATAGACGGCATCTAACGCACATTTTGATGTTGATGATGTCGTTTTTCATACTTTAGAATTTTTATTTTAAAATAATAATTAACGTGTTTTTTATAAAAGAAAATTAGCTTTTTAATAGTGAATGAGAACTCAAAGTGCGAATATAGATACAATACATCGTTTAAAGTCATCTTTTTATATGAATAAACAACATTTGAAAATGACCAAAAATCGTAAGTATTTAAGCATGTTTCATAAATGATACTTTTTTAATATTGAATAATATTTCTTAATTTCCTACGTACGGATTCTAGATAATTAAGTAAACTTTATACATATAAAAAAAATTATGCTTACATAGAAATTTTAAACGAACCAGTCTACGCCCGGGACCATTAAAAAGGTTTTTTTTGCCGCGGCCTGTGGATTAATGCCTATATTTTTCTTAATTATTGTAAATAATGTTTAGTTTATTACTTTTATATAAGAATAAAGGTTCTATCTAAGTTATTGCCCTAAAAAACTTGCAATCTATCATATACATTCTGATATAAATTAATAATAAAAACCCACATTTTCGTAAAAAACGCCGAAATATGCATTTGCAGTGAATGTACCGCCTTAACAATTGGCTTTTGGCGAAAAAGGGTGTCCATAAATTGTCAGTTTTTTTTTTTACATTTCATTAGAGCATGGCGACGAACTGCACATAAATAAATTCTGTAAACAAATATATTCTGCTCGGGGACATGCCTACCATTAAAAACAAGTATAAACACAATCTGCCCGAAATCGTTTGGGCTCGTAAATACACGATCGAACTCCGCCCTTCAGTCACGCTCGGGCAAAACTGTCAAGTGGTTAATGTACATACTTTTAAAACCTATTCAGAAAACCTGCTATCAAAATTTACTTTAAATTTTCAGACAAGCGACCTCAATGCTGGCCAGTATAATAAATAAACAACTTTTCCCAAGAAATCAGCAAGTTAGTGCCAGTTGTTTGATCGGTTGTAATTGTTAAGCAAAAAACATAAATTTTCGCATTTTCTGCCATTCGATTTCACCCGTTTTGGCAAAAAATGTATGATTTTTGCTTAACTACCATTACAACTGATCAAACAACCGACCGATTGAAAGTAGTATGAGCCGGTTGTTTTATCAGAAAAATTTAAAATTAAGTGTTTTTATATTCTTTGATATATTTAGAACATGTACGTACAATTCTGACACTAAATTCCGTTACTTATTTTCATAATTAATGAATAAGAAATTATTGAAATGTAAGATATTATTGAAGTCTGTATATTGAGAAACCAGAAACTGCAACTTTTTAGCGATTATCGTTGATTTTTACGTGAATATAACCATCACAAAAAAGTTTCTAAAAAACAGCAATCGTGCGCAAAATCGCGCGGCAGACAGGGTACATTCCGCGTTACGTATGGTCGGCATCCGACCGGTTAAATCATGTAAAATGTTTTCATACCATTAAACGCCCTATGCCATTTTGTAAACATTTCTACTATAAACTATTACACATCTAAAATGTACCGTTCCTAAAAGTTTAGAAATAATCTCAAAGAATAAGTTATTTATATGTAGTCAATTTTGAGAAATCCAACAAATTAGGCGGAATTTTTACGAAAACGGGTCGTTTGATTGAATAAAGAGGAATCGTTCAATTATACCCCGCGGTATAAGTTTACATAAACTCCATTCATTCAATAGCCATAAAATGAGATGCTAAAATCACGCCTGTCAAAGTGTCAAATGAAGTTAATCCTGTCGCGACTTGTTTAGGTTATTGCCGACAGAAAAAATGGAGGCAACAGAAAAGGGTGAAGAAGTTTCCGAAGTAAAGCCTCCCGAAGAATTTGTAGAGTTTAAAAAGCCGATATTTATCGGAAAAATAGGAAGACTTCCGCGCAAATTGGTGAACCCTGAAGTGCAGGATGCGGCTCCGAAAGTAGGTCCGAGCAGTGCCAAGACTGAAGTTGCGCGAAAACCGGGCACTATAACATCAAGTTATAAGCCGGGAAAGGACAAAATCAAACAAAAATATTCTTTGGTCTCATCTCCATTGAAAGAAAAAAGTATTCCTCTACCATACAAGGAACCGAAGTGGTCGGGTCTGCCTCCACCGGGTAAATATAAAAATTAATAAATTATCCCTCAATTACGGAGCCAACTGAGATATTACTGTATGATATCACTATTATAATAATCAGAGTAGCTTCTATACACTGCGAACTTCCTCCACCCCCAGTTGAGATTTATTTATTTATTTCACATTAAAATTTTATAAAGTTTAGATTTTTTTGTCAGCCTCACTGGGCAAATATTGCATATTTTTGTCTTTTGACCAAACTGGTTAACTATTACAGCAAAAAAATGATCCAGATAAGTACATGGCAACTTGTAATTGAAGTGTGGTGAACTGGGCATTTTGTAAAGTATCTCCCACAAATAATCTTTATATTACCTACTTCAGAGAGATTTGCTCATTTTAGATAGTTTGCAATAGTCATGTGTTACATCAGTTCTAGAATTGTTTAAAAAGGATAAATAGATATAAAGGATATATAGATATAAAGGATAGGATCTTTAAAAATTAACAAATTGCCCACATGAGAGTAGTCTGCTCCTTAGGTATTATTAATTTATATTTTGGTATTTTTGATTTCAGAATCAGGTTACTGTTTCGAAGTGCTGAAGTCAGGGACGATTTTGGAGACTATTGATCTGACGAAGAAGCCATTCCATGTATTTGGGAGACTATGCTTAAATGATATAGTCATGGCCCATCCAACTATATCTAGGTAATACTTTAGAACAAATGTTTTCCTGAAAAGAAATTAATTGGAAATACTTTCATCTGTGATGGCGCCAGAAAGAGAGGGCGACCGCGGAAGACGTGGCATGACCAGTTTAACCAGATACTGGAAGATGGTCCCGTTAGAAGCCTCAACAACCGGCGAGCTTGCATGTGAAGATGTATGAATGTGGATGAGACGAGAGTTGTATGTCAGGACAGAAGAGTGTGGCACTCTATCCTCTCTGCCTACCCCCACGGTGAAACGGCATGATGGTAAGTAACCTCATCTGTGTGGAACTGTGCCGTTGTACCTAAATGGGTATGTTAATTTTTCATCATGAATTTTCAAAGTGTTGGCGGTCATATTTATCTCATCCTAGCGAAAGAGTGCCACTATTCATTATTAAAAATATTGTCATGGGACGTGGCTTTGATAATAACTAAGACAAGATTTTGGGTATGACTACTTTGTGGCGTCACTCCGATTTTCTTAAAAAAAAAGTTTTCTGGTATAGTTGAATGCCCTGATGACAAAACTGAAATCAAATTTTGGCGCTCATAAGTATTTAAAAAGTTATTACACTTTAAAGTTTGAAATTTTTCCGTACATTTGGACGTTTCAATAATTTCATCTATATGACGTGAACCTTAGACAAAAGAAAAACATTATGAATAATTTGACTGAAGACTGAAATTTTTCTTAAAGATTTTTTTTTTGTTAAAAATCTTTAATAATTCTGGTGCGAACCATAATTAAGAAAAAAAATTGTGCAATAATACTTCCATAGATTTTTTAAAAATTGATTATTTTTTGCCTATTTCCTTATAACTATGAGATATATTTTCAATATGAATGTATGTTTTTGTACTGATGTGCCCCCGTATACCCGACTATGGCCCGTCAGAATTTTACCTTGTTGTTTTATGGTTTGGTGGCAAGGCAATCGTGGGGACGTTCCACGGGTTTGTGTCCCCGGGTACTCGCCTGCTACGGCCCGTCAGGGTTTTAACTCGTGTTATGGTTTGGTGGCAAGGCAGTTGTGAGGGCGTTCCACAGGTTTGTGCCCCCGTATACTCGCCTGACACTAAACAACCTAACATAACCTTATTTAAAAGCATATTTAGATTCAAAGAAAAGTAAAGTATTTTCAAAAAAAGAACATTAATGAGCGCGGGGCCGCGTCGCACCTGTGCGACAGACAATGACAGGGGCCAGAGTGCCGCGTCGCATATGTGCGACAGGCACAAAATTAATTATTTCTCGACGGCCGCGTATCGAATTTGAAAAACGTGATTTTTTCCCGGTAGAGAAATCCCGTGGTGACCTGTCGTTCCATTTTCAACTCAAAAACATCACGGATTATATTTTAAATCAACAATCAAAACAGAAGTTTTTCTGCCGTCAAAATCATATAGAATAGTTGTAAATGTCGCCTCGAGCGCGTGTTGCGCAATCGAAATTCAAATATTCTGTCATTCAAGGTCACGCACAAAGTGCGCGGGAAATACAATTTATTTTTTTCGATTTATTTGTACATATGATATGTTTTGCGATATTTGTCAGTTTTTGTCGGTTTATGATTCAATTGAATACTAACAATGATTTATTAACAAAAATACACGCAATTTTGTTGCGTTTATTTGAAATATGTGTGTGTGTGAAAGTGTATCGTATTTATGCGTTATGAATGCAATGTCCCGTCGTGTGCCGTGCCGTGCAACAAAATATACCACGCAGAAGAAGATTATTAGTAGGCATCAAATAATAATAGTAGTGTTGTCTCTAATAAACAAATAAAAATAAATTATTATTTTTCGTATAATATTGCGCTGGCAACAGTATCGGAATTAGACATGCGCGCCGAGCCTGAATTTGCCAGCGGCGGCGTGCTGGCCTGAAACGGTCGGCGGCGGCGGCGCGCCGCGGCATGGCACATTTTTTTAGGGGATATGTTTTTTTAAGGAATATTTAGATGTCGTGGAAAAACAGAAGCAAAAATATTCAAATCAAGGAATGTTCTATTATTAAGTTTTCGAATGCAAATTTTAGGTGCAAAGAAAACCATGCTTTCATTCAAGTTCACAGTTTTCTTTGCATAATTCATAATTGTCATGTATGAATGTGATCTTGTTAACTCTCACGGGGCTCATTTCATGTCTTCTGAGGTTTAATTTTGTATTTATTTTAATTAATCTGGCTCTTAAGTTATATGTTGTGTTTTTATCCTTATGCTAATTACTTTGGACACTATGGACTTTGCATTCATATTTTGTACCGGACTGTCTCCAGTCAAGCACTCCCAATCCTGGCGGGCGTGCTCTCTGCCGATCTCGAGGTATTTGAGGCTTGCGCCTGTCGCAGATTGCTGAGGGGCCTGGAAATAGTCTACTTTGGTAGAACTCTCAGGCCCCTGGAAAACGAGCGACCACCGGCGTTGGAAATGCGTGTTAGGCTGATAACGTTAGAAGTATGGCAAGACAGATGGGACACCGCCACCGCCGGCAGATGGACACACTCCTTCCCGAGAGTGAGGGTTAAAGAAAGAAACTTGAGTTTTTCCGAAGGCTATTTTCCGGCTCTAGACTACTATACGGTACAGATGCTTTCGGGCCATGGAGAGTTCAGATCTAAACTCCATGATCTTGGACTCTCCGCTCATCCATGGTAGGTACACCTATGCCAGAGAGCTAGAGTGCTCCAGACTCCGGGGCATATCCTCTGGGATTGTGAACTCTTAATGGATGCTAGATACGATATGCGTTTTGGAATATTCGGGCCACATGACACTGGTCGACATGTCATAAACGCCGATCTTGTTAGAAATGAAAGAAACTTTGAATGCCTCCGTGAGTTTGTTAGGGTGTGGGTGTCCCGTTGGGAACTCCTTAGGGCGACTACTCAATATGAATCCGAATAAAAATATCCTGCCGAAAATTGGTGGCGAAAGTGTAGGGCCGATATGTCAGCCATTGCTCATAGAACGGCCCTGGGTGTGTGGTGGGTCCCCTCTTCTCTCACCGGACTCAGCCGAGACCTTTTGGCATTTACAACAAGGCCGGAAACTGAAAACACACGCTCGCTGGGTATGCTGGTAGCTGGAATTGCCAGCACAGCTCTAGCGAGCGGGTTGAGCCACGGAAATGCTTTTTTTCTTTCTTTCCAGTAGATAAGGACCTTGGACAACTTCGACAACTTCTACATCTTCTGATCTCGTAGTAGCCAGGTACTTCCAACATTCTTGTGAAATTTCGGCGTCTTCTGAGTCTAAATCTGTGACATTGCTGCTATATTTCAAAGTTTGGATAGCAAGGCTTGCTCAGAAGATGCACTTGCAACAGGTTCAAAGTCAGAAGTAGCTGCTGATATATCTTCAAATCTTCTTGTTACTAGATCTGTTGCTTTCACTTGTTTTTCAATGTAGTTTGCCAGAAACGCGGCGCGCGTGGTATTTTTATGCTCCATGTAGTTGTCAATTTCACTCAATCTCAGGTACACTTTTGATTCCATCGCTAGTTATGAGATCGTGCAACCCGTACCCTAAGAAAAAGTGGCTGTCTTATGTAGATAGCCCTTTTAATATTTGATCCAGAATCTGTAACGGTATGGATTTCTTTGCCATTCAGGCTTTAGACCTGTGGTGGCCAAAGACGCGTACATAAACACGTGTAATGAGGTATCACATATGCTGACATCGAGCACGGCAGACCGTTACCCTCGATACAGAGGTCGAGGCAAAAGCGCTTAGCACAACGAACAAGGCGACAATGTAAGCCGGACCAATGACCGAGTACAAAGGCGACGTATAGCAGAGGGCATGAAGAGCGGATAAACTCACCTTGCTGATCCAGACAAAATATCGTTTATTAAACACGCACTGCCGAGTAAAGACGAAGTCATAACAAACCTAATCTCTTTGTTCACTATAAAAACTGTAGTCTCCAGAGCAGACTATCTCACATCCCCAGTGAACGGGTCGTATAGCGGAAGCCCTCGCCGTCATACCTTCGAACGTCACGCTTTCACTTATAACCTTCGTACCTACTGTATTCTTTATAACTTTTACTTTTGCAATTCAATAAATTCTGTAAAACCATCGTGACTTTACATCATCAACACCGCTTCAACTCATCCTAAACCGGAGGGCTCATCCACCTCCACAGACCTTTTTGCATAATTTAATCGATAAAAACAGACGAAACAGTTTTAAAAAATCTAAATTTAAGGTGTTTCAAAAATGTAACACCCAAAATCGGCGCGCCGATTGGCTTGACTCGGCGGCGGCGGCGTGGCCCAAGGGCGGCGCGGCGCGCATGTCTAATCGGAATTGAAAAAAATTTTTTTTTTTACTTAAACGATAAAAAAACCATTGCATTACGACAATTACGATAAAATAATATGAATGTGTGTGTGTTTTTTTTTAATATACGCAAGTTTTCATGGTTTTTTCGTAAAAAGAAAAATCCCAAAAAATTCAGAAAATCTTTGGCCCTTGGTGATTTACTTTTATCTATGTTTTTTTAGCCCTCAACAAGTTAATCTACCTTATCATATTATTTTTTTTGTCTCATCTATGACTTACATAAAGTAAAGTTATCTATGTAAAGTGCATTTTAAACTTCAAAAAGTTGTTAAATAATTTTAAACTTCAAAATGTAATAATTTTTGAAGTAGTTGTGGTCAAAATGATGATTTAATTTTTGAAATCAGGGACTCAAGTACACCAGTGTATTTATGAGTTATAAAAGACTCAAACGTCAAAATCTATGAGAACAAAATTTAAACTTTAAAGTGTAATAACTTTTTAAATACTTGGAGTGCCAAAATTTTATTTCTATTTTGACATCAGGGCACTCAACTTCACTAGGACACTTTTTTTTTAAGAAAATTGAAGTGACACCGTAAAGTAAAGTTTAGCCGATTTTGCAGTGTTATGACTTATTAATGCTAATAAATTGCATTTTTGGGTGTCGTAGGTTAGTTTTGATCATTTTTGCTTTGTAGTCAACATGTTAAAGTGACTTAGTGAGTAGCGAGACTCTGATTATGTCTTGGACCTAATTAGATGGTCCATCCATATTATTTATTAGTTCTCGTAGATTCTTTATTTATTAGATATTATTTATTAGTTCTCATAGATTCCAGTGATGACCAATCTCTCCTCTCTTCTAGCACCATGCCCAGAGTATGTAAGAATAAAAATATTTTGGTCAGTTGTATCAACTTAGTTTATAGAAATATGTACTTCATTCAAGGCATAGATTTTCATCGGTGGAAAATGCAAAAATTATGCTTTTAACGAACAATTATTATTAACTCCCAAGGGTCGGTGGTGTGACGTAAGTCTACATGTCATATAAAACATGAAATATCTACCCTATTTATGAAAACTAAAATGTCACATTTTTTGTAAGCATCGAATTTCATTTCATTTCATTTCATCATTTCACACCAAAATGACTAAATTAAACTGTTACGAATGTACGGATTTTTTTAATTAAAAAATATTTATTCATTACTCTTGTATTTTCGGCCAGTGTGTAAAAGAGGGCAGAATATTGCACATCTCAGTTAAATTGAGCAAGAAATAGCACGACAATACCACACATTTCATGTAGGACAGAGATGGTGGTTGCTTGGGTTTCGGTGAAAGAGAAAAGAATATCGAAAGAGCACGGTAGAGTCGCGTAACACGTGTTAGATAAAGACGGAGTGCAGTCGACGGCGTCGTTGAATTTAGTTGGTAATGATACGTCGGCGTGAGCGCACGCAAATTCGATATACCATGATTTTATGATAATTTACTAAAATAATGCAAATATGTACATTTACATTACATAATTATATAAAGGGAGTCTATATGTAATTATGTAATGTACTTTAACTTTAAAAAGTCTTATCTGTATTGAAAATAAATATTTTTTACCACATATTAAAAACTATGTCAATTTGTAATCACGTAACACTGTGTTACACCACCGTTCCCGAAGGTATTTTTTAGTACAGTCTTTTAAGAGTTAACTAAGTTTATACACTGTCCCTAATTTTATGTAAGTGAGAATAAAAATGTATCACGTCATGTAAGAATAAAAATGTATTTAAACAGTTCATGACTATGGTGTTTTTGCAATGCTGGTTACATACCTGTTGGCAAGTCTTGTAAAATAGTTGAGTAAATGTACATTTTCTGACTTGCAGGCATCATGCTTTGATTCAATACAAGGCAGTTGAGACTGAAGACAATCGCCCACTCGGGTTCTACCTGTACGACCTGGGCAGCTCGCACGGTAGCTTCGTCAATAAGGTGAAGGTCAAGCCCAACCACTATGCCAGAGTCAGGGTTGGCCATCTTATCAAACTTGGCTGCAGCACCCGGCAGTATATTCTGCAGGTACGTGCATACATTATTATTATTATTTTTTTTATTTATTTAAAAATCCTTGTTTATAAATAAAGATACTTAAGAGGCTCTTATACCTTCAATGTTGGAATTAGTTTAATCACTTCCCGCTAAAAATGGCGCTAGTTTCGCTCAAACATGTATTATTTAAGCACAAAAAACGATATTGAGAAATATACAATACTATAAAACGAAATAGAAATGTGCAAACTTTAACGCCTGACCTTTTAACTGCGTAGTGCTACATACGTAACCCTTTCTACATGAACGTAAGTTTTGCAAGTTTGGCGAAATTTTTCTCTACGATAATTATTCGACCCTTATATTAGAGATGTCACAAAGCCGGCCGTGTAATTCAATGGATATTGTATCTTTCTGAAATTTCACTCAAAATTTGCTTTTTTATGCTATTTTTCTGATTTTTAAGAAAAACATTTTTTTAAGATCTCCATTACATGTAACATGTTATTGTGTGAATTTAAACTATATTTTTTATTGTTTTATAACATTTTGTTTAATATCAATGTTAAATAATTCAAATATAAACCATTTTAAAAAATTATGCGTGTAATTTTGTACGCGCGTTAGAAGTTATACTTTTTTTTTTTTTTTTTTAAATTTAATGGCTTGTCACCCAGTAAAAGGATGTTATTGCCAAAAACTAGTCAATAGGTCATCGACATAAACATTACAGCTCAATGCAATTACTCTCTAAAAATCGTAGTAACACTTTCAATACTTCCCGTCGGCAGTCTGTAAGCAAGAGCTGGATATTTGTAGGGAAAGGGACATTAAGATCTGCAAGATCCTGGAGTAGGGACTGAGTACCGACATTTAAAATGCAATTGAAAAACAAGTGGTTCAAATCCTCCTCCTCTTGTCCACACTCACAGATTGAGGAGTTAAGAACATGAATTTTTGCAAGGTGTAAGCGGATAGAGCAATGACCCAGACGCATTCGGCAAACCATTGAAGTCTCCCTCTTGCTCAATCTGATCCTGTGAAACCAGGTTCGAGATGGGATAAGTGGCTGAATAGCGGCGTAGTGTCGACCTTTTGACATTTTAGTGAGGTCCCAATGAGACTGCCACTGAAGTGCGGCATCGTTTCTTGTAATATTGAAAAGATCGCTCACTGGAATAGTGGAAAATGTGGCATCCCCCTGTGAGATTGCATTTTTAGCCAGCGAGTCTACCATTTCATTACCAGGGATGCCTACATGACTCGGAATCCAAGCCAAAACAATTTCAAATTTATCCAAGGAAAGGTCGTGAATTATACTCCGAATTTCCATGCAGATCTGATCATCAGGGTGCCGAAAGGGGCTGGATTTAATTTTGAGCAGAGAACTTAAGGAATCTGAAAGAATAAGGCACTTCTTTGATTGTTTTGGTTTACATGATTTTAGCGCTTCTCGGATTGCCAAGCACTCAGCAGTAAAAATGGATGTCTCTTTAGGGAGTTGAAATATACCTTGGATACCATCATTTGGACAATAAAACGCAGCACCCGTACAGCCGGTTGCCTGGAGTTTGGATCCGTCAGTGAAAATTTGAGTCCAGCCATACCATTCTTTATTTATTATTTCAGAAAATATTCTCTTAGGGTTAGGAGTGAATTTGTCAATTCCCAAGGAAATGACTTTAGGGGAAAAAATGTGATTAGAAAAAGGAAATTTGTAGATAGGGAGAACAGGGTTTGATTGAACTCGAGGGATGAAACTCCCCAATCTGGAGAAGCTCCGAGTCAAAAGAGGAGGAGTTTTGCCTTTCCAATATGCACTTGACTTTGTGAGATCAAGGAGGGATTGAGAAATAGCAAGAATAGGGTGGTTGGGGACCCTGAAACACTTTATAGTAAAATTGTCAGCTAAATATTGCCTTCTGATTGCGAGAGGGGGCTCCAATGTTTCCACCTGCAATGCATTAATCGGAGATGATCTCATGGCTCCAATAATCAACCTCAAGCATTTTGACTGAATTTTGTCTAGTTTTATTCCTAAATATTTTGGAAGAGGATCAAGCAAAAAACTAGCATAATCTATATGGTTGCGGATAAAGGCATTATACATGAGTTTCAGAGTTAAAGGATGAGATCCCCACCATACACCTGATGTCGCACGGATTAAAAGTAATTCGCATTAATAAAAGTCAAATAAAATTATAATCATCCATATTCTGAACTAAGCAAAATTGCCATTTCTGTATCTTGACAGTTATTGTATTACATTGTGATGCCGTTTTTTTGACGTTTTATGTTTGACCGGTTTGAAATTAATGAATTCAATCAATTAGAAAGCTCATTATTTTTAATTGTGAATACATTAACATTTGTTTACGTTTTAGGGCTTTCTGATTGATTGAATTCATTAATTTCAAACATGCCAAACTTAAAACATCGAAATTAGTAGCAATAAAATTTTATACATACCTGTCAAGATTGGGATAAAGATCTGACATCCCAATATTGCTATTTTCAGAATAGCACAGATTAACTTTATAAAAAGTATTATATATTTTTCAAATTTCTGAAGGGTGATAGTGCAAAATGACTAAACATTTTTTTTACTTGTATTGAAGCGAATGTATTTTTAATATTCTACATCAGTAACTTAAATAACAATTAAAAATTTAAATATCTAAATATAATAATTTCGTTATCCATTCGTAACTTGCTGGAATGACAACATTAGATATTTAGAGTATGGCAAGCAATCAGCCCTCGGCTCATGTTGCGCGGTCATGCAAGGGTCGTTATTAATTACTAGTCTTACACCCGTGAAAATATAATTAAGTATAAAGAAGATATAGAAATAAAAAAAGTCTGAATCATCTTTTGTAAGACGTAAGACTTTCGTGAAAGTAACTTATGTCGAATATTTAAAATTCATTTGCATTAATACAAGTCAAATAAAATGATAAAAAGATAAATGATTTCTGCAAGGTGATGATGCAAAATGATCAAACATTTTTTTTACTTATATTTCTGAAGCAAATGTATTTTTAATAATTTATATAAGTTACTTTAATAACAGAAAATCAACGGAAAATATTAACCTACAATAACGAATGGATCATATATCAGATCGTTAGAAATGATAATAATCACGGATAATAAACATACACGATTCGTAAAAAACGGATATAAAAACATAGCAACCGAAAATATTAACGTATCATAACGAAGAGATCAAAATTCGGATCGTTACAACAGGAAAAAATTCACGGATAATAAAACATAAAAACATTTACAGGTCATAGCTTGTATTTCCATGGTCTCAGTTAATTGCTGGAAATTTGCAAAACCTATACCAATGCTCATAGCTCCAGATACGGCTGCATGGTTAATATCTAAATTACACTCAATGTGCGAAGACAAGCTCATTTTTAAATTGCACATGTTACATTGCATTTTATACGTAGATATAAATCCTTTCCTAATTTCATTGTATATATAAATGTTTCAAAGCGTGCATCCATATTGATCACAATGAGAACCAATTTTCTTCAGTTCCTCAAAAACGTGTTGGAAATCAATTATTCGTCTTCCTATTATTTTTATAGGTTCATTTGTTTTCTAAAAAAATATTTATTAGTATTTAATATAAAAAAATAATTTAATGTGTGTAGTGAGAAATGCAGAGGAAATTTTATAAGACATGATGGTCAGGCAAGTTGTTATAAAGCGTCAAAAGAGGTGGCGAAATTTATAAAAAAAAAATTAATAACATTAAACGCACTTAATCTCGTTGTTTTCCTAATGTTTTGAAAAGTTTAATTGTTCTACTAAGGTAATAAAATGCCCAGGGAGCCCAGCGTAATATGACAGAGATGGGCTTTTAGTATTATTCCTTAAAAATTAGCGGAAGATATTTTTAAAATTACCTGTAATTTATTATCCGTCTCATCAACACTAATCAAAGTTTCGTGCATTTTTTTTTGATAGGAGTTTCGGGTGGACTCCTATTAAAAATTATAAATTCAATATTGTAAATATATGGATGTAATAATGTAAATATAATTCAAAAATAAACTAAATCCTTAACAATCAAAGCTAAAATCATACAGTACAAAGTATACCGATGCGCAGTACAAATGTCGATTTAAGAAATTTCTCATCCCTACTTCGTCAACGTAAGGCGAAATACAGTTTTTAGTTTTTTAAAAATATCATTAATGAAGTATTAAAAAATGCCAAAATTTTACATGTATACAGGCCAACGTGTATATATGATATTGTTTTAATAAAATATAAAAGTACAATGAAAAAAAACGTTCAATTCATTCGATAAAAACAGTGAATTTTGACAGAATTTTTGTATTCTAACCTAAAAATATTGTTTGAATACTGTCACCTCGATATTTGAAATGTGTTATAACATGATTTACCTGTGTTCTTGGGGCAAACTACTTCTTAAACTAATTCCTCTACATGGTAACTTTCGTTTTCTGACATTCTCATAATGCTTACGAGGCATTTTATAAATAATTTTGATAAAACCTCGGGAGTCAACACTTTTCACCCACAAGCACCGGTGTCCGGTGGACGTCTAAAGAGATGATTTGTTCACTTTTAACGGGATCTGTTACTGAATTATTTCAATTTTTAGAGCATGAGGTATATTTTTTTGAATATTTTTTCATTAATGACAATAGAATTATCTTAATACCCATATAAAATTTAATCAAAAAATATAATCATTTTATGGTTTTTTGGATGCTGCAAAATAGGAGACGGAACGTGAATTTTTATCTTTTTGAAAACGTTGTATTTAACAACCTACCCAAAAATAATAATATGTTTCCCCCCAAACTTTCTGATGAAACTATTTTTATTCAATTTATAAAACAAATATATGGTCTTTATGTGGAAATATTTCGAGAAAAAGTGTACCAAAGATAACTCTATTGCTAGAAAGATTAAATAGGGCTTCGGGATTATATATATATTGGCGGCCCTCGTAGCGCAGTGGGTATGACACTGGCTTCCCACACCGAGGGTTCCGGGTTCGATTCCCGGTGAGGTCACAATGTTAATCTATATGATTTACTCAAGCCTGGGTGTTTTGTGATGTATTTCGCTTCTGTAATTGGGCCTTCTGGCCTGTTGAAGCGTAAAAATAATGATAATGATAATGATGAAAAAAAAAAAAAATAGTATTTATGATAATAACAAAGTATTTTGTTGAATTTTTTTAAATAAATGCTTTAAGAATGAATGGATCTTTCATTATAAAATTAATTTAATGCATGTTTAGCTGTAATTTTGGCAACAAGATTCGAAAACTTTACACTAATTTGAGTTTTTACACTGCAAAAACGTGAATCATGTACTATGGCGCCTTAATACTAATTTAACAATAAAATTTTACTTTAAACAAAAAAAAAAACATTACTTTATTGAAAACCTTCTTAGTATAGTAGACTACACGAATTTACAGTTTCACTCACACGCATTGAAAAGATGACCAAAAATACGAAAAAATTGCCAAAATCACGCACTTTACACATTTTCTGTTCGAGAATCGCGCACAAATGTGTTGACTGACACGCATCAAAAATACTGCTGAGATATTGCAGGGTTTTCAAATACTTTTTTGCACAATTATTATTTACTTTAAAAAAATCAACAAAAAAGAAACATTGAAAATCACTCTGAGAAATAAGAAACTAAAGAAGAATTTTGGTCTTTCTTGACAAAGTACTTCATATATTTTTTCAACTAGTGTGATATTTTGTCATCCTGCTGCGCGCGCATCCAGATAGCTTGAATCAAGGTTGCCTAGAAGCAATGCCGTATAATTGAAACTGAAAGTGTGGAAAAATTTTCTGAAAAAATCAACTCATATTCCTGTCATTATTATTAGGTTGCATAAGATAATTCATCACATGTTGTAAAATATCTTCATCATTTAATACTTTGTGATCAGCTACACTTTTATCTAAATAAGTCGATCACATGCTAATTGCTCATCAACATCCTGCACCTGTTAATTCGTCGCGGATTTGATAACACTTATGCTTCATGATTTTCTTCGAATTCGAGAGGTAATTCGTCACTTCCAATCTGATTTCATCAATGTTGTAAATTTGCCCCGGCATAAGAGTTTCAATTTCTGTGAATGCTTGAAACTTGGAGATGAGTGGCTGCTTTATTTAATAAAAACTGTGGCACCCCTGACAATTGACAGCAAGCAATGCCGCCAAATTACGCGCACTTTTGTAGAGAAGCGACAATTATAACTGTACATAACTAACCTTTGTGGGGCACTAAAACAAACTAAATAATAAAAATAAAATAAATGTTTTGAGAGATCACTTTTTAGCAGCGACGGACATCTGATGTTTTCGACTCTAAACATGTGATTGGCTGTTAGGAACAGTGTGGAACATTTTCGCTTTAAAAAATATTTTTTCAATGACTTTCAAAATTTGTCCCAGTTAATCCGCATTCCGGTTAATCAAGTCCCGAATAATCGGCAGTTTGCTGTAGTTTGGAATATAATGCACCACGATCGCCGCAAAACTAATTTTAAATATCATAATTGTTCTAGCCAATGCCCATAGATGAGATATCTCTGAGACAGTTATAATGCTCTTGGATTTTATAATCCGCTGTGTACACACTGCGACACAGAGATTACCTGTCTCACGCCTGTTCATCAAATATCAGTTCTATGAGCATTGATGTTCCAATTGTCTGTTGGGTGAATTCCTCGAAAATTCCTCCCCATGGTGAATACCTGCAGTAATTTTGAAAATGAACACCATGTGGCATTAGGTTACTTAGCAAATGCCCCCAGTTGGATCAGACAAGTTATTAGACTAAGAAAATTTGAGAGAATTTATATATTGGAGACTGAATTAAATTTACTCATTATTATTAGATAACTGATGCAAATTGTATTGTGATGCAGGGGCCCGAGGAGGACAAGGAGGCCGAGTCAGAGTTGTCATTGACTGAGATGAAGAGGCAGAGGCTGGCCCGGAAGCTGGAGCTCCTCAAGGGACAGTCTCCGGGGACGGAGGACGGCGAGGGACAAGCGGGGGGCATCTCCTGGGGAATGGGTGAGTCATTATAATTTTTTATGCGTAAATATGGATTAACAAAAAAATGTTTTTCTTAAATTTGGTTTCATTTTACACTCGGTAATAAAACGTAATGATTATGTTTATTTCACTTAAATACATACAAATATATTAGGCACGTCAAAAGTACAATTATCTTACAGACCACCAAAATAAATAGACATGAACTAACATATACTCCATGTCCACAATTTGGCACCACTTCCGGTGCCAATGCGTTCAGCTTGTTTAAAAATATTACTACAAGCTCAAACTAAATACTGATGTTGCCCATTTAGTTTAGTTCATCTCTGTACATATTTTATACTATATGGAATACACTTTTCTCTATTTTACAAATTTTTAGGACAATTCTCATACATGTGTAAAATCAGAGATCCTTTAACTTAACCCCCTATAGCTAGCGACGGATATATTCTGGATGTATTCAGTGTGACATAATATTTATCATAACTCAAACATCCTCTTTCCATTTAAGAAATACAATTGAATAAGTATGTGTAAGCTGTGCATGCGATGCGCATTGTTTTGTTGTGTGGGTGTTTACACCTGTAATCACCAACATGCCTCGTATGCACGACTTGCGCATACTTATTCAATTGTCTTTTTTAAAATTCTTTGTATAATATTTAATGGAAATTTGTGAATTGCGAATTATTGCAATATTTATAGTGATGTGGAAGCATTTTCATAAACTTGAAAAATGCTTATATATTTCCCCAGAATACAAGTACACCAATTATATCAGAATTACTGTATAGGATGCATTTTTTAGAGAATAGATCTTAAATGAGAAAATAAAATACATACAATTCTTGGTAACGGCCATTATATTGGCTTCATTGGAAAGATAATTTCATGCCATTCATATTTAAATATAGGTGTTATTTTTTCAAATTGGAAACACTTTTTCCAGCGACAGCCAATTTGACAGCTAATTTGTGCTCAGTTTGGTTTGCTATTCGTCATAAATAGACTTGGGCCAGAACTACACATGCAAATTGTGCATTTTTTTTAAATTGTGGTATTTTAACACACATTTAAGAAATAATCACTGGCATAAATTACCTTTCCAATAAAGCCAATACCATGGCCACTACCAGGATTTTTATGTGATTTATTTCATTTTGATGTTCTATACCTCTAAAAAAACACCCTATACATATATGCCAGCGATAAATTATGTAAATTTTCTTTGTGGCTTCTTGACCGACTTGATGTTTGTCAATAACCTAATAATTATGCTGTTATTCTTTAGCGGATGATGCCGAAGACGAACCTGATCTGGCGGATAATCCCTACGCAGTGTCCACGAATGAAGAGCTTTATTTAGACGACCCCAAGAAGACACTGAGAGGATTCTTTGAACGGGAGGGCTGCGTGCTGGAGTACGACTGCCAGGAGAGGGGAATCGGCCAGTTTGTCTGCAGGTGAGATTGCATTGCGGATCCATCATCCCTGTACAGTGAGACAGTAATGATTTTATAAAAAAAAAACTTCAAATACATTTTTGCATTACATTGTAATGCAATAGTTTCATCAAATATTTTATTTGATGAAACTTTTGCACATTTAAAACTTTTTATTCTCATTGTCTACGGCATGCACAGTTTTTGAAATATCTCCGAAATCTAAAAAAGGGAGATTTGAGACAAACGCCAAAGAATAATCTATACCCATAAAACTCAATGTCTGGCTGATCTCTATATAAATCTACATTGTTTGACCGATCTGACCTAAATTTTGTATACTTATTCTTTAGGACCCGATGGATAACATAACCCAAATATTGTATCCTTACTCTTTAGGACCCAGCGGGTAACATAGGCGACATTTTCCTTCTCTCCCTCTCTCCCTGTGATTATTAAAGGCTTTGCAAAACAATGGAATCTTTGTTTCCTCCCACAAACTTATTGTTAACTTAACTCGGGTAGCTAGTTTTTAGGGTTATTTGGAAAACATTAATTATCTCGCAGGACTCATAATGCAGGAATATAGTCCTGCGAGATTATTAATGTTTTCCAAATAACCCTGTATAATTCATAGAACTTAAAGCTATAAAATAGAGCAAAAAAAACTTTTTTTTTAAATATCAAGGTGCTGTAACCCCTTAAACTGAATATGTATATGTACGTCAATATACAATTGGCATATTATACTACGAAAGCGTGCTTCATATGTATGAGATTTGACAATTTATTTTCCGGAAATAACTCATAAATATACGCTAGTGGGTACAGTAGCCTTCAGTATGTTCCTCTTGTGTGTATACTCTGACATAGACGGCATTACCATTTCTGCATGCAGGCCTGGAATTCATTGTACTGAATACTGTTAGTCCTTGTCTCACATTCTGTTGGGTATGTTATATCAGAAACTCTTCATCCCTTCAGCGCAGCTTCTTATTTTGGAAATAGCTAGAAATCACAGCGAGTTAAGTTGGAAGAATAGGGGATATGATGCGATTGGCTAATCGACTGAATTTTTCGACCAGACAGTGAGCGCAGTGAGACTTCTAAATTTTGACCACC
Source organism: Agrypnia vestita (assembly GCA_016648135.1). NCBI lineage: Eukaryota > Metazoa > Arthropoda > Insecta > Trichoptera > Phryganeidae > Agrypnia > Agrypnia vestita. The sequence goes on along the minus strand of JADDOH010023896.1, from coordinate 231,717 downwards.
CATTTTTATGCCAAAGTGCAGAAATTTGTTACCTTTCCAATAGCTAAATAATAACTGGTTTCATTTTAACATGATAACATGCAGCCGTTCGATAAAATAAATTTTTACACCTTATGTAAGCACAATCCTGAGTCCTAGGAATCGGGTAGAAATTAATCGGGATATCGTTTGCTTGCCTTACAAAGTAGATGTTTATTTCTTGACTTTAATATTTTGGTGTACTTGCACGCACACACACACCTTAAATGCTGTTGTCTTAGGCTGCTCACTAACTTTCTCTTTCGCTTCTCAGGGTGGAGCTGCCCATAGAGGACGCGAGGGGGAATCCAGTGGTGGCTGAAGTGATCCATAAAGGGAAGAAGAAAGATGCCGTGGTGCAGTGCGCCCTGGAAGCATGCAGGATCATAGACAGACACGGGCTTCTCAGGCAGGCCAAGCATGGTACGCACTTACTCTTACGAAATTCAAAATAATTTTTGAGCCCTTGCGTCACAAATCAAAACACATAATTCAATTTTTTTTAACAAGTTTAAAAAAATTAAGAAGCTTTTTCAAGGACTTTTTTCCTTAAATTGAGGCTTTCTTTAGTTGGCTGCCTTGATAGTTTTAGATAGGATAGGTTTAGTTTTCAATAATTATTCATACTTCGATGCATTCAAAATTGTTTTTCACTACTTTGAATTCTCCTTTAGTTCTATTCTTTTTTCTAATAACTGTGTTTGTGTTGTTAAAATGTTTATTTTTCTTTGGAAGAAGTTATCACTGACTTATATTATTATTTCACGTATCTATGGAATCATCCATATTTTAATAACTGTGCCTGTGTTGGTCTGAGTCGGAAAAAAGAGAAAATAGAACGTTAAAATCAAGGGAAGATTGAAGAAGTCTTCCTTAAATTCAAAGATAACTCATAATTAAACAATAAAATGGTATGTAAATATAAAGAGCAAATAAAATGGTATCATTATAGCGGCTGTACATAACATTTAATAAAGTTGTCATTTTTGTATGACAATCCAAAAGTTATATTTATTGCACATAGGTATTAAGGTTCGCAAAAATTGCTAAATTTTTTAAAATTAAAATACCATTCACATTGCAGAGTCACGTAAACGCAAGAGCAAGGACTGGAAAGATGAGGACTACTATGATTCGGACGAAGACACATTCCTTGACCGCACGGGTGCCGTCGAACGTAAACGCGAGGGCCGCATGCAGCGAGGGCAGGGTACGCTACCAAAGGAAGCGAGCACGCTCCTAACTTATCCCCAGCTGGTGAGTAACCGTACTTACATTCTTAGTGAATTCTTTTTTTTAAATTTTGCATTCTATCCTTTATAGGCAGAGTGGAATGGAGTGCACAATTCTTCGGTTCTAATACATCACTTATCCACATTCTTATACCTTTAAGACAAGGAGGACACAAGATAATATTCCTGTACCTGTTTTATCATAGGCTTATTTTAGAGCTTGACCAAAGTAAATTTGCGTGCGGCGACTTTGAACTAAAACCCGCCCCGCCCGCACCCGGCGGTAACCTCTCGCCCTATCATTCAGTTCAATCTCGTATTTCCAATATACACTGAATTATGTTGAAAACAGTCTTGCAACACCTTGCAGGTGGTGCAAGGGCAATTGCCAATGTAGTCTTAAAGTTTTGCGAAGCTGAAAAAACAAACAATGGACCAATATTACCGTTTGACAGGACTCTAGCTAGAGCGGCCGCCATTACTGGTTTGTTTCTTTAGTGTTGCCTGACTAAATTTCTATTATAATATCATAAAATATATTTGTCAATGTACCGGACACTCTGTATATTATGTATTGTGTAATAAATTTACACCCTGGCAACTTCTGTTTCGCGACAGGGACGCCCTCCCTCGCACGCCAATTTATACTGGTGGCATTCTATCAAAGGCTGACCCCTGACCGTTCATTGGAGCTCCCACCCACTCATTCAAATTGTCTGTAAAGATTATTATTTTACTGTTCCATATCAAATTCTTTGTATCACTTGCGTTTATTCAAAATTTTCACTCTGTATTTTCGTATTTTATTAAATTAAATTAATATAATTAGAAACGCTCCTGTTTTTGAAATGTATCCATATGAGTCCCGTGTTGATAAACTTACAGTATTTCATACAATCTACCGTTTGTCTCAAGACTACAGCTGAAATACCTTGATTGATAAATTACAGTATTTTTCATATTACCACTCAGTTCTCAATTCTCTCCTGATAGCAGATATCTAAATTCCAATTCTGTAGTCTTGTTCTCTTTACGCCTCTGCGAATATTGCAGCATGAGAACCATAAACCAAAATAACTTGTTTGAAGTTGGTTGATTTTTCAGTTATTTTATGATTCCATTATCTATTAAAGCAACATGTTGCAGGTGGACAAATGTTCTGCGACGCAGAGTGAGATTACTGCCCTGGAGGCCCGCCTGGCCCAACTTAGGGCTCCTGCAAGGACACCCGAGGCCTCCGCAGACGCAGAGGAAGATGCCTTGGATCAATTCATGCGGGGACTCGGTAAACAGAGCGCCGCTGATAAAGCAGATATCTCCAAGACTAAGGTTAGTATCGTCTGTTGCTCAGAATTAAGTTGACATAATGTCAATGTAAATATACTAATTTTTCAAATTTCCCAAATTTTTAGCGATCAAAATTTGTTTTTATCGATCTCTTTAACTTGTTGAGGGCCTTTAAAATTTCACTCAAAATAAAGGTCAAGGCCAGAGATTTTCTGAATTTTTTGTGATTTTTATTTTTACAAAAAAACCATGAAACATGCATATATTAACAAAAAACACACACATTCATATTATTTTATCGTAAGTGTCGAAATGCAATGATTTTTTTAACGTTTAAGTAAAAAAAAACTGTTTATTTGAATTCCGATAATGTTGCCAGCGCAATATTTTCCGAAAAATAATAATTAATTTTTATTTGTTTATTAGAGACAACACTACTGTTATTATTTGATGCCTACCTAATAATCTTCTGTGTGGCACATTTTGTTGCACGGCACGGCACACAACGGATCATCGCACTCTTAACACATAAATATGATATACTTTCACAAACACACATATTTAAAATAAACGCATAATAATAATAAATAAATTGCATGTATTTTTGTTAATAAATCACTGTTAGTATTCAATTGAATCATAAATCAACAAAAACTGACAAATATCGCAAAACGTATTGTATATATTTGTGTATACGTGTACAAATAAATCGTATTTCCCCCGCACTCTGTGCGTGACCTTGAATGACGGAATATTTGTATTTCGATAACACAACACGCATGCCGGGCGCCATCTACAACTTTCCTATGCGATTTTGACTGCAGAAAAACTTTGATTTTGATTATTGATTTAAGCTATAATCGGCGATGTTTTTGAGTTGAAAATGGAATGACAGGTCACCACGGGATTTCTCTACTGGGAAAAAATCACGTTTTTCAAATTCGATACGCGGCAGTCGAGAAATAATCAAATACATTCCGGACACACGGGTGCGTCCGTGGCCCCTGGGGATAGTCGCGCTAGGGTGCACGGGTGCGGCCTGGCACCAGGCTCATTAATTATGTCTTATCAAAATTCTACTGCTTGTTCTAGTACTGTAATTGAGTACCTCATTGGTGTAATGGTTATGACTCTTGCCTCGTGTCGGTGATCGAGCCTTATTCTAGGACACCAGCAAGTTAGTCCTATTTTCATAGCATAAGCGTATAACTTAAGGCTAGACATCTGTTTTCCAAATGTCAAATGTCGATGTATGGTGTCATTGGATCGTGCTCTTTCAAGACGAGAATGAGACGTCAACAAACTTAATATTGCATAAACATTGCACTAGCTCATATATTTACGTATTTGCTGCAAGAGAGGAAGGTTGCGAGAAAAAGAGACAGCCATACGATGTGCCAACACTAAAATATACAGAAACACTCCAGAGAAGCTTGTGCTCATGTATTTTATGTCCAAATTCTGAATGTTTTAAGTCTAGAATTTAAAAATGGGTATTTATATTTGTTCAATAATATGTATTGTAAAAAAAAACAACCATTTTTCTTTAATTTAAAAATTATGTTGTACAGTGGTGATCTTTAATTTGACTTACAAATTACATGCAAAATCCACATTAATAATATATGAAATCTGATATTGACATAGAAAGTGATGCTCATTTAAAGATACAAATATAGGGAAAAATAGTAAAAAAAAAAACATAAAAATTTATTGCATATTTAAAGATTTATTTATAACTTTGTTAATGTTAGGTCCTTACATATGAAATTGGCGTTTTGCCGTACTGGCAAATTTGATCTCAAATATCTTCTCTTTGGTTAGGAATTCCAAATCCAAATTTATACAGCTATTTACTCATGTATTTGTGTTTTGAAAATTATAATTCATTTGTTTTTTCCTCAATTGTTTTTTTCTTTGCGTCACTCAGTTTACAAAATGAAAAACTTGAAATATCGCGTTATTTACGAGTACGAGTTCCACCGTGGCACCAGTGCTGCAGAAACGGCTCGAAGGATTAATGATGTGTATGGCGACGGTGCCGCAAAAGAAAACACAGTGCGTTTTTGGTTCCAACGTTTTCGTTCTGGAAATTTCGACCTGCAGAACAAGCCCCGTGGACGGCCGGAGACCAAAGTTGATAATGAAGAATTGAAGGCTATTGTGGAAGCGGATCCATCGCAAACCACATCCGAGTTAGCTGCAGGCTGCGGTGTTAGTGATAAAACTGTTTTAATCCACTTGAAGCAAATTGGTAAGGTGAAAAAGCTTGAAAGGTGGGTACCTCACAAATTGAGTGAAGCAAATCAACAAACGCGCGTTGACTGCTGCGTTGCATTACTCAACCGGCACAATAATGAAGGGATTTTAAATCGAATCATTACCTGTGATGAAAAGTGGATCCTGTACGATAATCGGAAGCGCTCATCGCAATGGCTGAACCCTGCCAAACCAGCCAAACCATGCCCTAAGCGAAAATTGACTCCAAAAAAGTTACTTGTGAGCGTTTGTGTGGACTAGTGCTGGTGTCGTTCACTACAGCTTTCTTAAATCTGGCCAGACGATTACGGCAGATGTCTATTGTCAGCAACTGCAAACCATGATGGAAAAGCTAGCTGCTAAACAACCGAGGCTGGTTAATCGCTCTAGGCCACTGCTGCTTCATGATAACGCTAGACCACACACTGCACAACAGACGGCTACCAAATTAGAGGAGCTTCAATTGGAATGTCTAAGACATCCACCGTACTCTCCGGACCTTGCCCCAACAGATTACCATTTTTTTCGAAATTTGGATAACTTCTTGCAAAGGAAAAAATTCAACTCCGATGGGGCAGTCCAAACCGCCGTCAAAGATTTTATTGATTCCCGTCCGAATGGTTTTTTTAGTAAAGGGATCGATGAACTACCTATGAGATGGCAAAAGTGCATAGATAGCAATGGTACATACTTTGATTAAATAAATATATTATAATAAAAAATAATCGGCTTTATGTTCCTCCCATACTAAACACCAATTTCATATGTAAGGACCTAATATTTAACATTTCTTAATTATTTTAGTACGGTTTATCTAAAAAAAGCTGGCTATAAATCATAAGAAAACGTATTATGCGTACATTTAAATATTCAGTAAAAATTAATCTCGCCTAAGATACTAAAAACTAATTTCTTGGCCGCGGCCTGTCGATTAAGGCTTATATTTTCTTAATTATTGTAAATAATATTCAGTTTATTACTTTTATATAAGAACAAAGGTTCTATCTAAGTTATCGCCTTAAAAAATTGCAGTTTAGCATATATATTCTGATATAAATTAATAATAAAAACCCTCATTTTCGTAAAAAACGCCGAAATATGCATTTGCAGTAAATGTGAAGTTGGAGATACAATGTATATATTAGGAAATATAAATTTAATTATATTACCTATTTTAAGAATAAATAAATAAAATAATAACTTTTTTGCAGCAAGTGCAAAAAATCTTTATATCTTAATGACTAATTCTAATATTTGTTTATTTTTAGTATTTTTTTGAAGCGGTTTTTAAAATTAATTTATCCTGATTACAGTTGGAGATACAAAAACTGAAGTTAGAACTGGCGAAAACTGAACGACTGGCCGAAATTGCAAAACCAGCCGATCTTCCCGCTTTGGTTCAGCAGACCCCTCCCGCTCCTGAAACTTCTAGAGGTCCGATAATCAAGAAAACAAGCAACTCAGTCATCATAGGCAAACGTATCAAACTCAAGAATCGGGAACAAACTCCATACAAAAGGCCCAAAGCGGTGCCCCTCAATGACGGAGAAGAGTTTGAGGAAGAACTGGACTCGGATGAAGAGGTTGCTGAAAGGATCGAAGGTAAATTAAAAGATAATGAATCAGAGAGATTAGATTGCAACATAAAATGTGACACTGAATCAATGAAAAATATTGATGTCGAATCAGGAATTGAAGGTGAAAATTCGAGGAATGAGGAGAAAGACGATAAGGGTAGTGGGAAAGTGTATGGACCCATGAGGCCGCCCACCGACTATGTGGTGCCGGCCAGCTACTTCGAGCAAGACACTGACAGAGATCTGCCTGAAATTACTGATGAAACGGAATACTAATTTGATGAAATATGTTTTTCAATTAGAATTTGCTGCGCCCTATTTAAAAGATTTACAATTGTTTTGGCAGTGTAGATATTTTACATTTGCAGATCGATAGATCGTGCTTTCGCTGAGATCTGTTATTATTTAAGCGACCTTGTGAGGGAATATTGTGGAAGATATCAATTAAAATAACCTATTATCTTCCAGTGCATTACTTACATTATTAATAATAAACGCAATGTCTCATGTTTCATATTGCAAACATAGTAGGATACCTAAAATAAAAGAAGTCCCCTCATATGTTATATGTTATGATAGTGTTTGGTATTTCAGTGAAATGTAATGAACATTACTCAATATGATTTTTTCAGAAATATTTTGTTGTGAGAATGGCGTCATTCATGGTTTTTCTGTTACAACTAGTCCTTTTCTTGAACCACATACCCTTCCACATGTAGGTACATTTGCTGGGCAGGGGGATTCTGAGAGAAGGGTGATCACCATTCTTCAGTTTCAGCACTTGATTACTAATCACAAATCAATCTGTCCTCGTAAAGTCTTTTCCGTTATTGTCTCCAACTCGCTAGTTACCTTTCCTCTGGGGTTGCCTGTATTGGGAAGAATTTCCTATACTCAATAACAGACATCAGGTTTCCCTAAGGATGCATTAATTACTTACATATTTGGTATGTACGTACATATGTAATGTATTACTTCTCTGGAATATTGAGAAGAAATTATCACTGGGATTCGAATACAGTAAAGTCTTGTTAACTTGAATCCTGATAATTCGAATTTTGTAGAATGCACAAGTCCTAAAATGTTATCTTCATAGTTGATTAAACCCGATAATTATTAATTCAAAATTATTTTGTGTTCCAAAGACCGTGCAATTTATGACCATGGGAGAGCAGCAAGTACTTAAAATAATATAAGAGATCTAAACGGTGCATACTACTTCGCTTCATTAAGAGTAGAAAAATAAATTATATTCTTATTAAAATAATGTAACGTATAATTGCTCGTGTTTGGAATTATATCAAATTTCTTGAAGTACATAAAAGTAATTCTACTAATTTGGCAGTGGAATAGTAATTGTTTGTTTAAAAATTCAGGTAAGGATCCTATTATTAACAGATATGTTTAAATAGATACACTGATGGTTTAGGGCCGGTTGCATTGACATGGTTTATAGAAATCTTTCGTAAAAACCAAAAATATTTACAAAAAAGACTATAAGACAAGTTGTTGCAACCAACCTTTAGTCTTAAATTCTTCAATTCAATATTAGATGCTAGTATTATATGTATGTTATTTAACTTTAATACTGTTAAAGTTTCTACCAAAATACTTGGATGTACATAGTAGACTTAAGAATCTTCTAGTTGCTTAGATTATAATATCATGTTTGAAGTTTAAGTATTTTTTATGGAGAAAACATTATTTAGAGGAATTTTTTTTTTCGTTGATAGAACTAATGTAGGTGCATGATCCATCCGGGAGAGAGAAGGCAATGCTGTTCTCATACACAAAAAATCATTTTTTCCTGTAGTCTATTAATTAAAAAATTTCTGTCTAACTCAACTGTTTGAAAATGTTTATGTTAGACACTTTAGTTTTGACTTATTTAACTTATTGTCATGTTCAATAACTTCCACTGTATTTTGTAACTGATTCCTGGGAGAGGTCTTTTGATATGGGAAAATATCTTTTAGTTCTTCTTGTAATATGTTAAAAGACAACTACATATCCTGTCAGAGATGGCAGCAGATTCTATGTGAAGGATGTTGCCCTGTTAACCCAATAGAATGATGATTGATTTTTTTAAATGTCTCACTTATTGATAAGTCACGTGACTTTCCTCTAGTGATAAACTCAAAATCACAAACTTTAAATCGATCACTGATATCTCTTTCACTATCAGTGATTGAGTATTTAAAAATAATGTGTTCCTTTTCCCCCTCCCCTTCCCTTTCCCTTTAATTTCAATAGCGGTGTCTAACATATCAAGATAATTTAGTTTGAGGAGCTTGTAGGTCTTGTGGTTAGGACACTCACCTCATGATAGGTAGCGGGTTTGAACCTCACTCCAGACTAGCAAGTTAGTCCTATTTTCATAGCACAAGCATTTAGCTTAGTTTGAAAATAGTAAGAATATTGATGTGACACGTATTCCATTTTCGCATCTCTATTTAAAAAAAAAATATGTGTGTTTGCTAACAAGTCAACTCTTTCCAGTTTGCATATTGTATTTTTATTTCATGTTTATTTACACCACGAGGATGTAAATGATCATCAGTCACATACTTGTAATGTGTTCCTGATTATTTTTAAGAAATGAACCTACGACTGAATTCAACTTAGGATTATATTCCAGCTTTGAGATTTTACAATATTACTGATATTACCAGTCTTATATAAAGTAAACTTCCGATTATCTGGAATGGTTGGGGGAAAAAAATCCCGGATAATCAATTTCACGGTTAATCGAAAAACATTTACCAAAAATATAAAAAAATACAAAATCACACAATCTGCTCTCTTGCCATTCTAAAACCACGCACATGTGTGTTTACGCACAATAAATGCTGCGGGGATGTTGCAGGATTGTCAAATACACAATTATTATTATTTATTCACTAAAAAGTCATCAAAAAAGAAAATGGAGTCACTCGGAAACATTTTTGCCCTTGACGAAGTCTATGAATATTTATTTATTACAAAAGCAACGCTGCCATTATAAATTACACACTATTTTGTAAGTAAGTGACAATGATAATTGAACGCAACTAACTCCCATAAGACATAAAAACAAACTAAATAATAGACATAAATGAAATGTTTTTAGAGATCGCTTTTCGGACATGATGAACATCTGTTTTTTTCGCCCCTCAAAGCGTATTTAAGAATTGTGAACAATGCGGAACATATTCGTTTGAATTGTTTTTCTTTTTTGTATTTTTCACAATTTGTCCCAGTTAATAATCCACATTTCGAATAATCCAATCCTGGATAATCGGGAGTCTGCTGTATAATAATAATCAATAAATAGTAATTACTAGTTTATTGATATTGTGGGGATTTTAATTATTTTTTATATTTTCTTATCTGATTGCTGTAAAATATGCAGGATGATTATCAAACAATTATTCACTGCATATTATAAGTTAAAGATTAACCGCTGTTCACTTCATAATTTTGTTTAATTCATGGTTCTACTTAATTTGAAGCCTTTTTTATTGTCTTATATTTATTTGATATAAAATTATTTATATATTATACATGTACCTTATTTTTCACCATAAAAATCATATATATCAATGATCATGTGCACGAACCAATAAACTAATCACAGATTGTTCAGGTTTCAAAGAGTGAAATGATAATCATGGCGCCATTTAAATAACCCAAAGAATTAGTTAAAAGTATTTAAGCATTCTTGCTCTCTTGACTCACAAAATACATATATTTAATGCTAATTTATGCATTTTACGTAAAGGAATATTAAATACACAATGGTAGTGTAATTAAATTCTACATATTTGAATTACCGATCAATAAATATGAATCAAACACACAGAGAGTAGCAATTTATCTCATCACTATTCTTAAATAAAGTAATTGATTTTATATTTATATCTGTCGTGCATGACATTAGTTACAGGTTGGCTTGGTTTGCAGTGCTATATTTAGATTTTTATTTTGTTCTCTCAACTGTGAAGCATTATTTTTTCAAACAATAAATATCCACCTAACCGTTTGTTGGAACTGAAATTACTGGATATTATTAATTCTTTAATAATACTTTGTTCATTCAAAACATTGTCATATATTCTACAGTTTTGTGTTTATTGAGTAGCTAAAAATGAGGCTAATTTTATACACAAATTGACATCACCTTTTTAACAATGTTGTAAAATAATGCTTAATCTAAATTTGATAAACTTCGATCACTGTCAGACTTTAGACTGTGGAGTAGTTAAATGTTAAAATTAAAACATTATTAGTACATAACATTGACTGTTTGCTTTCTAATTTATTGCATTTTGTTATAATATTATATTCAGGTAAATGATGTTCTCGAAAACTTTTGAAAAAAAGTGTGTAAAGCAGTTCATGACAAATGAAAACATTTTGAGATGAATAAAAGATATTTTACCAAAATAATGAGATTTTACTTTGTTTTATAATATGTAGTATACATTTTTTTATTACAGAAATGTCCTCGCAAAAGACAATATTGCACAATTGAATTGCAGTAAAGTTCCTTACATAAATAAAGTATAAATTCTTTAACTCTCATACGTAAATATATATATATATATATAAGGATAATATGGATTATTTCTATGCTATATTTGATACTTTCTACAGTTCTCAGCGATTTTATTCGGTAGAAACACCTTTTTTCTTACACTTCAACAGGCCAAGAGGCCGAATTACAGAAGCGAAACACATCACATAGCACCCAGTGTTCCGTACAGGATTTGAGGAAATTCTGAAAATCCAGATTTTATTGACGGCCCTGAAATGTGCCCCTTATATTTTGTATGAATTCTATTTTTTATGAAAAGGCGACATCGGCACGGTACTGATGTCGCCAATGGGTTTCTATTTTTTATAAAATAAATATATGGAGGGGGTAAAATTGTGCCCCCACCACCGGCCTGGCTGAGTGGGAACAGTGTAAATACAATCAACAGCTCTTTTATTTTGACGATTCAGCGTAAGTTATTAGCGATTAACTCCTACAAAAATCGGTTTTTGTACTGAACACCCAGGCTTAAGTAAATCACAGATTCATTGTGACCTCACCGGGGATTGACCCGTAATCCTCGGTGTAAGAGCCAGTGTCATGCCTACTGGGCTACGAGGGTTGTCTTGGGTTGAATACCTTGAATAAGTCTACGGGCACCTAGGAATGGAAAATACATTAGAAAATTTTACTATATTAAAAAATAGTTGCAGCCTTATGTATGCATGAACATATGTACGTAAAAGAAGAGGGTTGTAAATAAAATATGTAGGGCAAGTATCCGCAAAAGACCTGTCGTGATCAGATAAATCAAATATTCGAGAATGGTCCTGTTAAAGGTTCTGCAACCGAAGAGTATGCCTGAAAAGATCTACGAAAGTGGACAAGGCAAGATGGTATGCGAAAACAGAAGAGTGTGGCGTTTCATCTGTTTTGGCTATCGTGAGAAGAAACATTAAAATAAATAAAAATACGTATCTCACAATGCCTACAAATTTATTTATTTCAATAATTAATCAAGGAGGAAGAAAATAGAACATGAAAAATATTATCATAATTTTTCTGTTTCCATATTGTTGATTTCGGATTCCATTCCCACAGAAATATATATTTTAATAAATAGATATTTATAAGGTTACGCGAAATATTGACAATTGCATCACTTAGAACAATATATGTATAATGCTTTTATAAAATCTGTATTACAATATGGAAAAATAGGTTATGGGGTCTTACTAAAGTAATTTACAGGCTCTTAAAATAACTCAATTAATTATAGTAATATTAAAGAAACCTAGAACCTTTCCTACAGATTTACTTTTCAAAGAAATTAATGTTACAACATTAGACATAAATACATAGACATTCATTCATCAAAATATAAATATACAACAAATTCATAATTCTCATAGTCATAGCCAAAGAGCGCGAATAATATGTAGGTTGTTTAAACATTCCCAAATACAATAAAACAGCCGCACAACACCATTACACTTATCTAGGTATTAAATTCTTCAATAATTTACTAATGAATTTCAGATCTGAAGAACAATACACTAAATTCAAGAAATACATAAAACAAATAAAATAATACATAATCAAAACAAAAGTACTTAGTTAAAATTTTAAAAATAACTACTTCGAAAAAATTTGTATTCTTGATTCACTAATATTTATTCCCTACACTGTTCCATTTATTTGCTTATACTTATTATTCTTGCTCTATCACACATTTTTACTTAAGATTATTTTTTTATTTTATTTTGGGAATCTCAACAGTACACAATTTATTATAATAATACATAACGTATTGGGTAATTCGTAGACCAATTATAGAGATCCACGGCATAAAATGTTAAGTCAAGCAATAAAGAGAACATATATGTGGGAGTGGGAGTTAGAGGGGGAAGTGGAGTGAGGTGTATGGGATTGTGGCTGAGTGGAGTGCATGTGTATTCTGTGCATGACGTTGTATACAGATATGGGGGTATGCGTAAAGAGTGATGAGAGTTTGGCTGTGGTGTGTGTATGATGATATTCGGTCTCAGTTAATCCGGTGAAGATATAGAAACAAGTAATATAAGCGGTTTAAATACGATTTTTAAGAGCTGAGATGTTGGTATTAAATATATCAATGTCATTGAAGTGGTCGTTGTATGCTTTGCATGTTCGCTGGATGAATGAGTTCTGTGCATAAGAGGTTCTGCTTATGGGTACATGGAAGAGCACGGACTGTCGGGTTCGCCTTGATGGAGCGTGGAGAGAAACCAGCTCCAATTGGCTGGGACAGTCAATATGTCCCTGAAGTAACTTGAAAAGTAGTATTTAATCAGCTCGTGCTCTTCTATGTTCCAGGGTTCTCATGTTATAGAAATCCATTGCTTCCATATACGAGTCGAAATACATGCCGGATTTACCATTGAGGCGACGCAAAAACCTGTTCTGAATTTGTTCTATTCTCTATATTGTTCTATTATATTTGATACGCCTGGTGGTATACTTACCTTTATGTTATTTTCGTTATACTTATCGTTTCTTAAAAATAAAAAGATTCGTTCAAAAATATTATAAATTTAAATAGATAAGATACTTATATTTATATGTTCATGCTTTGTTACACATTTATTCCTTATATTATATTGTTTATCTACTATTTACCTTTACATGCCTCTTCATACTCATTGATTAACTTTAAAAAAATTGTTTTTCTTACATACATAATCAATAGATATGATGCATCGTATATTCCTGTCCCCAAAAACAAGTTTAATTTTTCTGGGGACAGTTAAACAACTATTAAAAAAATATAATATATGGTTATACTTTAAAATGTATCTATTTTATCTTCAATACATTTTATTTCAATTGAAATTGTATTTGGTAAAAAATAGCATTTGATTTATACTCGGACACGATGTATGATATGATAAGCACATTATTTATTACTGATTTCTTTTTTGTTGTTTTAGGAGTTGAGAGTTCTACTATTTCATAATAAATTTTTCTGAAGACTAATTGAAATCATACTTCTAGCTATAACAATATATTCTCTTTGATGTGTTTACATTTTCAATTTAGATATAGGTATGAAGCTGTCGTATGCAGAAACAATTGAATTTATTATTTCTTCAACATCGGTAAATACCCCAGATATACTGCCAATGAAAAAATATTACTATCTTATCGATAAAAATCTCTCTGGCAACGTTTTCTAATTTCACAGCGGGGAGAGGCCATAGATAAGATAATATATAGGAGAGGCATAGCAGTCATAGACGTAGATAAGATAAGATTAGGGAGAGGCGAATTTTTAACTTGTGTTTTGACTGCTATTAATTGTTTTATTAGATTTTAAAATGTCAGAAAATAGGGATGAAAACTCGGTCCCCGCTGCTGGCGACAAGGAATTAGACGATTTATTGAACAGTAAGTTATTCATATCATCAAATGCACCGAAATTGATAAGCAATAATTATTAATATAACCTCTAATGTAGGTATGGAGCCGTTGAATGTGCTGCAATTTTTCTTAGAGTAGCTTCATTCACGAACCTCCTAGGGATATCTTTAACAACTTTAACTTTGAAACCTTTTTTATCATCCAAATATCAAAATTACTGGGTCTAGTACATATTAAATGTTTATATGTATTTAAAAAATATTTAAGATAATAATGTTAAAAAAACATGAAATTATCCAACTGTTACATTTTTCTTGTTTCTCAACTCAATTTAATTTCTCTATATTAAAAACCATTGCACTTCAAAGAGAATAAAAATTAAGGTTACAACGATCACCAGGCTAAGAACAAATCCACACACTGTAGCTTGGGAAGAAAAGTGAATGGTGACCCAGGACCGTTCTATGAGCGAAGGTTTCCATATCGGTCCTACTCATTCGCCACCAGTTTGGCATTTTTTTAAAGCTACATGGCAACCATGCTATGCCGCAAAGCAGCACAACAGCAATGCAGCAAGGCATAGCTACCAGCAAAAGGCCATACACGGTCCTTACCATGTAAAATTCATGTACACATTAAAATCAGGATCCAGTATATAACAGTTACAACATTCTTCTTCATCTGCTTGTGTTAGGACTGTGTCCTGTTGTTTCTCGGCTCCTGCACTTGGGATATGATTGTAATTCCATTTCGTTATCTTCCTGGAGGTCTTCTGCCTGCTGGTATCTCGTTCTTTGCTACTCTTACCACTCTTGTCGAATCCGCTCTGTCCACGTGGTCTCTCCAGATCTCCTTTTATTTCTTCCCCATCGTATCGCAGATTTTCTGTATTTCTTTCTCTGTCCCTGATGGTTACTCCCGCGATGGGTCGGAGAGTTTTCATTTTGGTTGTTCTTAAGAGATTTTTTAGAAGTCTGGGATTGAACCAAAATATCAGAGATATTATATGCGATAATTATTTTAACTGATCATCTCCTACACCAATATCTATTGTTTAAAAAGTCTGGGATCGAACCAAACCGCACAACTATATCAATTGGAGATATTAAAGTGATAATTATTTAATATATTTATTTATATTCATACGCCAATCGGCTATAAACATACATGGATTTAATATATATATATATATATTTAGTAAACATATTTTTCATTTATTTAAGAAAACGAGTCCCGTAATATTTGATACGAAATAAATAAATGAAATGAAGAGACATACACCAATATCAAATAAAAAAAACTGAAAAATTAATTGCTGGAACCTAGATTCGATATTATATATTTATATGTAGTATATTTTTGACGTGCTGCAAAGAAGCGATGGTGGCTACGCATCTGGTTGCTGGACTGCGGTCCGCTTTTTCCGAATCTTTAAAAAATCTCTTTCCGCCGTGTTTTTTTTATTGTTTTCTCCAATTTCGTTTTTTTGCCGTGAATTCCAGGAAATTATGGACTTACAGGACAGACAGACAATGAAATTATTATATTTAGATTAATCTAGATTAAGAATTATGATTAAAAGCAGGACTTAATTTAAAAAGGGCCATTAATTTAAGAAAGTTTTTATTTGCCGACATATCTGACAAAATAATCCAATGATTTGTGTAGATTTTTATAACTCAATACTTTGAGCGTCATTTATATATAAATATGTCTTTATTTTCATTAAGTGTAACTTCTATCGCGCATACATGAGTACACAAAAATTTTTTTTCTTTTTAAAATGCTTCAACAGGCCAAGAGGCCCAATTACTGAAATCGTTACATCACATACACACCCAAGCTTGAGTAAATCACAAAGATTTATTGTGACCTCGGTGTGATACCAGCGTCGTCTGTTTAAATGACATTGTTGGTTTTTTAACTCATCAGGTACCGCACGCACTCATTTTGAATTTTTATTTGATTGTTGTAAAATATATAATATATATAACTCATATATTTTGTACCAATGCTCCCCATATAGGAGAACATTGGTGGGAAATACTAGAATAACCATTTGAACATTGATATAAAAAGGCTAATAATTATAATTATACTTAAATGTGAAGATTTCAAAATTATATCGACGTGCCCTATTAAATTATATATCTGCAAATCTGTTAGTTTGCAGCAGAGTTTGAAAGATTTTTTCATCACATTTTTTAAAATTAATTTACCTTTTTATCTGAAATTCTAAACTACACATTACTTTACAAAGCTTAAGAATATGGAATACTAGTTTAGAATTTCAGATAAAAAGATTCATTATACTTTGGTAGAAAGCAATAACTTTGTGGTTTGACATATTAAAATAAATAAAAACACTTCACTTTGTATTAAACCACGATTTATTGTTGTGCCAACCGGTTTTGCTTAAAGTTAAGCTTCATCAGGGCAACTGATTATTTATTTTAGTTATTAAGTTGCCCTGATGAAGCTTAAGTTTAAGCAAAACCGGTTGGCACAACAATAAATCGTGGTTTAATATAAAGTAAAGTGTTTTTATTTATTTTAATGGGTTCATTAATAATAAAAATGCGATGAAAAAAATCTTCTAAACTCTCTCCTGAAATGTAACAGATTTGCAGATAGAGTACTTTACGTAGGGCACGTCGATATAGTATATTTGTTTTAAGAATATTAAATGCAGGTATCCATCCTGTGTGAACTGATGGTGAATATGATGCAACAGTATTACACTGGTTTTAGGTGCTCTGGCTGACATGACGTTGGCTGACCCCAGTGACAACTCTGCAGAAGGTGGCATGAAACGGAGCCCGGTGAATAATATGCTGAACACGACCCCAGTACGCGGCCCAATTGAGGGCTACCCTGGTAAGACATCTCACTGTTCATCGTCACGCTGGGACCTGTGGTGCTCGGATCTAAACTCCAATTTATTTGTGTTGTGTTGTCTGTCCTTCCCGCTTAAAGAGTGAGTCCTAATACCTAATCTGGTACACCATGCAGAGAGAACTATGTATGGTAATCTTGTTATACTCATTCTTTGTACGCATTGGTACCAGTATCGTCGACACTGTCGCCCCCACCTGACCACATCTTGAACCCCGCAGACTTATTACTATATTCCTGACTGGATTACTGTATTCCTAACGCGATCATGCAGTCTTCCTAGCAATAGCATGCAATGTTCTCAATTCAGTTGTTCTTATCATGCTTTTTGTCTTGACAGTGTCCGCCCTCGCTTCAATGAGGATAGGTCGCATAAAGGTCTTATAAACGCGTACCTTGCTATCTGTTCTCATATCTTTATTCCTCCATACAACATCTCTCAGGCAGCCTACCACAACTGCAGCCTTATCCACCTGAGGCCTAATTTCTTTGGGGGGTCATGAGAGCTGAGCATTTCACTGCCAAGGTATCTGAACTGGGTTACTGGTTCAATGGGCTCATCACGTACTGAGATTCTGCACTCTAATCGGTCTTTGGAGAATGTCATACATTTTGTTTTCACTACGGAGATGATCATACTATACTTTGAGCAGGATTCATCAAACTTTGTGAACATTCTCTATAAGTCATTTTGGTTTTCCACTATGACTGTAGCATCGTCAGCATAGCAGAGAATTCCCACTGCTTCCTTGCAAAGAGTGTACCCCAATTTGAGAGATGCAACCTCAGCAATAATGTTGTCCAGGGCTTAGGCATGATTGCCTGATGCCAACTGATGTTTTTATGGCTTTGGTAAATTTCCCATTTGCTCTTATTTTTGTGTTGCTATCCAGGTTAATCTCTCTTATGGCATTAATAAGTAATGGGGGTAACATTTTTGTAGGCAAAGTGTTGTTCTTTAATTTATTTAATGTAATTCTTTAATTTATTTTATTAGCTACAATTAAAAAGGTATATAATGTGCGATCGATAAATCTGTGCAGATCAGGTTGCACATAATCAATAATAGAGAGAAACAGAGAAGAGTAAACAGTACGGCAGCAGCAAAGAGGTAAGGGAAAACAGAGCAAAATATATATGTTTATATTTTTTATTTATTTATTTATTTATTAACGCCCTACAAAAGTGTACATTTATAAAATGAATACTTAAAATAAAAATTAAAAAACTGCTCAAGAAATACAATAAAAAAAACATAAAAATAATAATAACATAAAGTTGAAAGCAAATACATACTAAAAATACAAATACAAATACATAATGATAAATATAATATAAAGTGAAAAGTAAAAAGCAAGTACCTAAATATATCCATAACAAAAGCAGAAGCTTAAGCATAATATAATAAAAATTCAAATGAAAAATTACTAATATAGAGTGAAAAGCAATAGCACAAGCTTAGAAAATCATAATATAATTAAAATGTTACATAACAGTTAGTTATCTCACTCAATCAACAACTGAAAAACAATCCAATTATTTAAGTCCAATTTGACAAATACTAGTAATTTTTTTTTTAATGGTTTACAAACAATGAAAAACATATAACATGATATAGGTAGTACAAACAGTTTAAATGCTTTTCATCATGTTTTGTAGTAATCTTTCAATACACCTTTTGAAATATTTTTGAATATAATAAAGTCGCTGGCAAAACGTTGAATTGCTCGTATCTGTTTGCTAGTCTAGGAAGCCTTTGCAGTTGGGAGTTAAAAACGTAGTTTGTAGCTACAGTTTCCACGGCAAAACCTGCATGACTTCTAGTTCTGCGAGTTAAAGAGGAAAAAAACTTTTTCAATTCTATTCCGAGTGATTCTATTTCTTTTCGTGCCGTGTCAGGTCACCCCAACATCGGCTATCAGGCTTCCTGTCCTGTGCAATATTATTTGTAGCAATATACTTTCCAGCATAATGAACAATATTTTATTCCTTCTTTTGTAATAAGTATTCTACATGAATTGATACAATGTAATAAAACAAATAGTAATAATTAATTAATGGCATAATAATTAGAACCAGAAGTATATAAACATATATGTATGATAATATTATAATTTATCAAACGAAACGTACGTAAACGAAACAAATTCATATATTCACGATTGAAGTATACAAGGTTCTTAGGTATATTTATTTATAATTAAAAAAGATGAAAGTTACCTCTAATTATTAGATTATGTATTTAAATTGAAATTATTTATTTCAACACTAACTTGAGTTGCTGAAGCTCCTAAAATCACTATTGTCATTTTGTATGTAAGGATGCATATTTTTATTTTCCTCCCAAAAGCTAAAACATGTTTTTCTGTCTAATCTTTGTACAAGGTCAAAACTATTTAATATGATTTCAATATCTGCATCTATAGAAACAGGGAATCTATAGCTAGACCGCATTCAAAAGAATGTGCGCGAAAAATATGTGTGTTGCTACAATGCAAAAATGAACACTGGTAAGGAAGTAACCTTTTTTAAACTAAAAAACATATATTTATTTGGAATATTATATTGAGGCTTGTACTACGGGCTTACCAGGCAACTTTCCCCCGCTTTTTTCTTACCGGACAAAGCTAGGGAATGGTCTTTTGATTGTGGTCGACCTATAATTGCCAATTTTTTACTTCTTAAATCTTCTTAATCTATATTCTATAATCAAAATATTAAATTCTGCATAAGATAGGTGAAGGTCTCATATTACAGGTAGGTATATCAAGATGAAAATTAACCAAATTCTCTTTTGTATTAGACGAGTTAAGACTATGATAATTGAAATTTTTTATATTTTTTTTTATTTTATTTTTTTTTTACATCTCAGACCCACAAAACATCACATTGATATTTGTCTGTAGGTGCATCAATATATATATATATATATATATATATATATATAAATTGTATTTACCAGAAATACATTCATATTAATTAATTACAATAGATCTTATAAACTCAAATACAAATCAACAATACAATACAACAATACAAGAAACAATACAAATATTACCAAAATCAAAATAAGTCTCTTTTATTTAGTAACATATTCATTAATTCTGTATTTTGCCCTTTTTTATTAATACATATCCATTTTGACACGACATGGGATTTTATTTAATATTTTTGGTATGACATATTTTAATGTTCTTTGTCCATATTTATTTATGACCTTCGGTATTCGTAGTCCTTCTTTAACCGTAAATCTCGTACTATGTTTATGAATCAATCTATGCTTATATGTCCCATCTTCCTGATATCGTGTGATTAGTTTGTACCACAAGATAGCATTAATTGGCATAGAGCCTTGTTTCTTGAAGAGTTCCTGTATATCTTTAGTAGCACTTTCTTTATTTATTAATTTTATTGCCGAATTTTGAATATTTTGGAGAGTAAGATTGTGTTAATGTGAGAGTTTGAACTTGTACCGAACCGAAATAAACTGATATTTTTTTTTGGTTCACCTGCAGTTTTCATTTCAAAAACTTTTCAAAAACAAAAGTAATGTTTTTTTTCCTATTTTCGGTTTTCAGTTCAATTCCTGTTCGAAGCCCTTCTGTGCCAGAGACTCAACATACAACACTTTGATGATCACTTTCAGCGTGATTTTTTATTTCTTTAGGTTTTTTATTGGTTCTATGTTTTTTTTATTGGTATAGAATTTTAAAGTAAAATTGAACCTTAAAAATCGTGGTAATGGCCATGGAATGATAATTTTACGCCATTAGTCTTTAAATATGTTTAGGGTGTTTGGCAACACTTTTTTCAGTGGCGGCTAATTTGACAGCTGACAGCTGGTTTGTGCTCAGTTTTGTTTGCCATTGAACCTGCCAGAACAATGCTTGCAAATTGTGCAAATTTATTTGGATAATCGTGATATTGTCCTCACATTTAAACACCAATGACATAATCTTATCTTTCCAATAAAGCCAATATCATGACCACTGTGATTTTTATACGTTTTATTTCATAGTTCTCCTGTAAAAATCTAGTGTAAATTTGTCTTATGTTTTTCATGCTGTTTATTTTACTTTTTTTTAAAACACAGAAAATACATTTAAATGTGAAGTAATTTCTAAATTACTTCACATTTAAATGTATTTAAATATTCTGGCTTCTAAGCCAGAATTTCATTCTGAAGATAATTTATGTAAACAATAAAAAAATATTTTTTTTATCTCCTGTTACTAATTTTAATATTTGTTTTCTTTCAGAGGAAACCATCAGCTAGGACCAATTCGCTGCAACTTTTCAAATGATTGCGTATACCATAATGTCGTACAGTTCATTTTATAATCATTTATGACTGTAAAAAAACATGGTTACAACGTCATTTGATCTGTTCAATGTTTGCGGATTAATTACGAACCTCACGTGTTTAAAATTGGAGTAGAGTAATACTGTAAAGCATTAAATTTAGATATGCTGTTCCCACAGAAGCTGCAGTGAAGACGAAGGAGCTTGCAAGCGCCATGGACATCGGTTATAAGGATGAGATGAGGCTAGAATCTAAAAAGGCAAGAGCAAGGGCATTCAAAAAAGTAAGTGAAGGAGTTTATGACAACTATACGAGGTGTGATAAAAAATACGGCGAATGAATTTTTATAGCTGTCAAGTATCGATCCCGGTAGTCTGTTCCTCTGATAATAATAGTGACAAGTAGAACAAGTTGAGACCAGTCAGGCCATTTCCAGAGCCTGGAGATTAAGGTCATGTTTAATGTGTCTGTCGCGCATCATGGATTTCTAACAACGCGTGTTTTGTTTCAAGTTGCAAAAGAGTGCCAAATAAGCTCATAAACTGTTAAAATCACTGTATTGCGATAATGTGATGACCATGAAGACTGTTTACAAGTGGTTTGGGTGATTTAAAAGCGGAAATGAGTCTGTTCAAGATGAGCAAAGGTTGGGATGTCTCAGAAACAGGAAGAAGTCTCAAAAATGATTCGCTCAATCAGGTGACTATTCGAGAGCTTGCTGAAGAACTAAACATCTCGTAAGGGTCCGTGCAAAGCATTTTAACTGATAATTTGTAAATGAGATGAGTGAGTTCTGCATCATGACAATATCCCGAGCCACATCTCGCTTCTGATCCACAAGTTATTGGCCAAAAGAAAAAATCCTCTCTGTCCACATCCGCCTTACTCCTCGAATTTAGCACCATGCAATTTTTGGGTCTTCCCAAAAATAAAAACTGATGAATGGACAATTTTTCAACACCATTCCCACATTGAGAAGGCCATGATAATGCTTCCAATCATGGAACCACCGTTGGGATAAGTGCATCACCAGCCAAGGAGAGTACTTTGAAGGAGATAAGTTAAATTTGTCATAAACTTATTTCATTGTTTGTAATTACATTATTCACCATATTTTTTCATCACACCTCGTATATAGTGAAATCATAATTTTACACTTTTCTGAGGACTTAGTTTAAATGTAAAAGTATTCGGGTATATTAAAATGGGTAGATCAGTTTTCACGTATTTCAAAAAGATGTGATATAAGGTCTCATAGCTAGTAGCGAAAAATTTGGGAGAGTCTTCTTCATTAAATTTTGAATAAAAAACATTGTTTACACTTTGGGTGAAATGTCTGCAGTTATGGAGATAGGTGTCATCAAAGCTTTTTTTTTCAATAAATATTTCTGGCTAATCTTTTTTTTAAATGTTAGATCTCATGACACTTAAAGAATATTAAAAAATCATTGACTATGATACAAAGTCAATGATTCTTCTTCTTCCTAGACCGTATTTACTTCTCCCAGTCTCCCAGTAAGTAGTCCCATTT
Organism: Agrypnia vestita; assembly: GCA_016648135.1. Classification (NCBI taxonomy): domain Eukaryota; kingdom Metazoa; phylum Arthropoda; class Insecta; order Trichoptera; family Phryganeidae; genus Agrypnia; species Agrypnia vestita. Next base: position 208,700 of record JADDOH010023896.1, on the reverse strand, counting down.
ACTTGGGGTCAGCCTTCCTTGCCTGCTTTCTCCATTGAGCACGGTCCTGCGCCATGCTGTCGTCCAGTTTATCCTTCTTCAGGTCTATTTCGACCATCGTCAACCAAATGGCGGGCAGTCATCCACGTTTGCACTTTGTCGTTGGCAGGCTAAGGGCAAGCTTCACCATATGGTCTTCTGGGCGTCTCTGGACGTGACCATACCATCGTAGTTGTTTATCTTTGGCTTTGCCTTTAATTGGAGTGATTTTAAAGCTATCTCTCATGTGCTCATTTCGAACATTGTCTAGCAGTGTGACACCCGCTGACCAGCGTAACATGCGCATTGTATGCAGTGTATAAAGGTGTTGTTGGTTGGTCGCCCAGCATTCTGACCCGTATAAAACAGCAGGTCTAATGGCTGTTTTATACACTTAACTTAAAAGGCATTCTTCTGTCGCACATTACACCTATGAGTTGTCTCACTTCATCCAGCCTATCGTGGTTCCGTGAGTAACATCATTGTCAATTTTTCCATCATTACTAATAATTGAACCTAGGTACTTAAATTGTGTCACTGTGGGTAGTGTCGTGGGACCAATGGAGATCTTTATGTTATTGGCGTTAGTGGTACCATCGAAGATGCAGGACATATGCTCCGTCTTTTTTCTAATTGGCTTTGATACAAATAAAATGATAAAAACTTTGCTTAAAATAAAATAAAATATATTCACATTTACATTGAATATGCCCTCAAACATGTCTCAAGTATATGTAGGGAATATTCGTAGGTCGATGGAATGAAAGAGCGATATGTTGTTTGTCGCGAGTGCCCGACAACCGCCGTCCGATGAGTCGTGGACGCATGGTATGCCGGTACTCGCAGGTGAGAGCGCGCGGTGAGTTGGCACTGGTTGAGTTGGCAACGCTCAGTGAGTCGGCGTTGCTGGTGATGGTGATGGTTGAATGCAGGCGGAGAAGCGTGGGCGGCTTGTATCCCCCTGGGCACCCCTGCGTTGATGGTTGGTGCTCTGTGAATCGGCGCGGGTTGTTGGTGCGTGGTGGGTCGGCATGGGTTGCTGGTGCACGGTGAGTCGGCACGGGTTGCAGGTACATGATGAATCGACACTGGTTGCTGCGAACGCGCATTGAGTCGGCGTTGCAGAATGGAACGCACAGTGAGTCGGCGTTGTTGGCGCACGGTGAGTCGGCGCTGGTCGCTGGTTACGAGCGCCTGACAACCGCCGTCCGGTGAGTCGAGGACACACGGTATGTCGGTGCTCGCAAGTGTGAGCGCGCGGTGAGTCGGCGCTTGTTGACTTGCCAACGCTCAGTGAGTCGGCGTTGCTGGTGTTGTTGGTGACGAATGTCCGACATCCGCAGTCTTGTAGTTGAAGATGCTGGAGATGCCGGTGCTCGCCATTGTGAGCGCACAGTGAGTCGGCGCTGGATGAGTCGGTTGATGAACGGCCAGGCATAACATTTGGTTATGCAATTGGCCACTGTTTTGCTGCTTCCGCCCGTGTCCTTTGTCACATCACTGTTCACTTGAGATCGCGTCTTTCATCCGTCGGCTTCCCAAATCAAAAATAAACTGTATCACGTCGGGGTCATCACTGTAGGGAATTTTCGTGGTCAATGGAATGAAAGAGCGATATGCTGTTACTGTTTATTTCTTCCCGGAGATAGGCCCAGGAAGCAAGTTAAAGTGTGCAAGTAATATTTTATGTAATGACGAACAAGGAAATAGATGACGCGCGGAGATCTGCCTGGTGTTACGGCAGTGGCCCGACTCATGTGGTGTCGCCAAGTCCCTAGCTCGACCCTTTTGTTTATATCGCGGAGATTTTTATTATGTTAGTATAAACAAAACTCTGGGTCGGGCGATAGGTACATGGCACAGGGTTGAACAGGTACCGCTACATATATTATATGATTAGAATCGAGAAATATAAGTACAGTCGTCGCTCTCTGTGACGAAACTATATAGCGAAAAACCCTATAGCGAAAAAATCTGTAAAACTCAAAAAGGATCCCGACTTGTTTGGTTTTCCATAAGAATCCTTGTATTAATTCACTCTCTATAACGAAATGCCTCAATCTCTATAGCGAAAAAATCGGTACACTCCCGCCGAAAAAAGGACATCTAGAAAGTCCATTTCATGGAATTATCTTACCTAAAGGCACACGGAATACTTACCGGAGGCTTCTGAAGTTAACAGGAACGTCATCAACCTGGCTGGAAAAGGTGTGGCTGGAGTTGACCTTGTGGTAGTCTCCTTACGCTATCTTCAATGCAGATGAGACCTTTTATTGATAGATGAGAGGATTTTTTATAAAAAATTATACCAGATACGACTTTCAAATGTTAAAAAAGAGCAGTGCGTAGTTGGAAAATACTTTAAAGAGCGCATCACCAGTGCTAGCGGATATCAACATGAATCGAACAGAAAATAAAAGTAATGGTTATCGGAATATCAAAAAATACACGCAGTTACAAAAATTTCAAGTTACCAGTCACCTACAAGGCCAAAAAGTCTGCATGGATGACATCCTAACTTTTCTGAGAGGAAATCGAGCTGCCTTTTTTCCCTTCGTTTTGCTGCCAACCGACCAAAGTGTTATTAAAAACTTAACGAGATTGACTTGGATGACCAGGTCTCTAATAATATGCTAGGCACATGGGTTTTTCTTTAACTCTGCAAAGCAAAGTCTGGAAAGAGGTGATAGTAACAAATATCCAGTATTATTTTCGCTACGCCGAGCTACGATTCGACTGCTCCACAAAACTAAAATATAAATTACCATAGGATCTGCCGCTAAGTGAGTGGATCCAGCAGATTGACATACCTGTCACTGTCAAGAAGACGAGGAGAAAAGACCAGAGTAGCCCGATCCACCCAGCATCAACCTAACTTTGAATATGGCCAAATTGGTTGAAATTTTTTTAAGTCATTCATTAATTTTATTTTATTATTCATTCATTAAATTCACAAAGATGACGATAGGTCAGTTGAAGAGGTTTTCAGATTAAAAGATTAGATACGCAACATTTTGGAATAACAAGAATTTTAGTGCAAACAAAGTTGACTGACTTGTTACAGTTTTATTTTATAAAAGTTTAATTAGTTAGAACTAGTGTAATGTAATGGTGTTAAAAGATAAATATATTATTTATGTTTTAGTTACATGGATACATGCAAGCTAAATTTGTTCCTTCTTTATAATGAAAACTCTCACAAACAAAATAAATTGCTCGGTCCCTTGGATTTTGTTACAGAGAGTGAAGACAGTACATATTTGTTTTTTACAGAGTTCTACAAATTTACATTGGTAAAATTTTATATGTTAATTTTAATTAATTAATAATATGTTGTATTTAGGGTAACATGGCCATGCATCCGACGCTGCAGAACAGAACAGCAATGAACAGAAATACAGAGTATAATTACAAGGACATGTATTCTGGAATGAATACCCCTGGACAGGTAAATTTGCAATATCTAGTAACACAAGAACACATGCAATTCCTACATTTAATCAATTAATCCAGTGTTTTTTAACCTGTGGGCCGCGACCCCCAGGGGGACCGCCAAGTTTAACTCGGGAGGTTGCGGTCGCAAACCAGGTAAAAGTAAAAAGTAAGGGTTGTAGGTCATATACTCCAATAAATGTACAACATTTTCAGTGAGAAAGCTGTGCCTGTTTATTTTTAATAAGTTTTCTAATCGTGGTTGTATTTTTGAGATGTTATCAAACAAATCATTTTCTAATTGAAGCATATTTCTCCTAGTTTTTATATTTACCATTGTATAACCTGTCGGAAGTATCCGCAGATATTTCTGACAGGTTATACACAGCACTTGATTTTTCAATCAATAGGTAGTCTCAATTGAAAGAAAATTAAATATGTATTTTTTTAAATCATTGACCTAGTTTTATTATGGACCTGGGGGGGTCGCCAGAATTTTTTTTACTTGTAAAGGGTTGCGTATTCAAAAATATTGAAAAACACTGAATTAATTCAATATATTGGTTAACATATTTTTGGCTCAATGTAAAATTTTTAATTTCTATTGCTTGCCCAACGTAAATTGGCGTGCTGCGAATTTGGAACTAAAACCTGCTCCGCCTGCACCCGGCGGTAACCCCTCGCCCTGTCATTCAGTTCAATTTTGTAATTGCTCGGGAGCTGTGACATCTTGATTACCAATATACACTGAATTATTATGTCCAAAACATCCTAAACAGTCCAGGATGGTGCAAGAACAATTGCCAAAGAAGTATTAAAGTTTTGCAAAGCTGAAAAAGCAAATAATGGACCAATATTACCGTCTGACAGTTTGACAGATAGAACGGCCGCCATTACTGCTCGGTTTCTTCAGTGCTGCCTGACCAAATTTCTGTTAGAGGCTACGACACCGGTCACCGGACATTCTGTACATTATGTATTGTGTAATAAATTCACACCCTGGCAACTTCTGTTATGCGCCAGGGATGCCCTCCCTCGCATGCCAATTTATAGTGATCGCATTCTATGTGAGTCGCGCCGTGCCCACAATGCAAGCAGTTTTTAACACATACATAAGGCATACGTGACACATGTCATAACAAAGATTTCAAAGATAAATCATGAATCTATAAATGGGTTAATATCAATATCGGATAAATGTAATGTACGATTCAGTGTCTATGCTGATGACACAAAATTGTTATCTGACTATTGAAGAATATTGTCCATAAAATTGCATCAAAAAATTACAAGAAAGAATTTAATCCGGCCGATTTTCATTTATCATTAAATAGACAATTACTAGAAATATGTTATTTTGCCGACTTGCGAAAAAATCAATTTTTTTTTTAAATTTGATAAATATTTTTTTCAATTTTGTAAAATTTCAAAAAAAATAAATTCGAATTATGTAAACTAAGGTTTATTGATTTATGGCAGAAGGGGCTAAAATTTATTTTGAAATACGGATTACCGGGGTTTTCGAATTATCGCGGTTAATCTTTTTTACTGTATTCTAATCATTGCTAGTGTAGATTGAGTTGGTAGTTGTGATATAATTTTGCCATCAATATAATTTAAAAAAATATTTTTTAGAATAATTCTTCTTCGAACATATTCGTGCCCTTCATGAAGGAGATGATGCAGTCTCTCCTGTCTAAAGATGTCCTCTACCCCTCACTCAAGGACACTGTGGACAAGTACCCTACCTGGCTGGAAAAAAATAAGAGAACTCTGAAGCCTGAAGATCTAGAAAAGTTGAGAACCCTTTGTTTCATTATAATTACAGAGTTTCAGGGCTGAATTGAATGCCATAATGACTATATATATATGTTATTTATATTTTTCATTTATTTATGGAAGCGAGTCCCGTAATATTTAATAAGAAATAAATAAATGAAATTAAGAGAAATACACAAATATCAAATAATAAAACTGAAAAATGAAATGCTGGAACCTGGATTCGGACCACAGACCTCTGTCTTATACGGACAGCGTGTTACCAATTTCACTATCCCATAATAAGTCGTCTATATTTGAGAGTTATATGTTTCTCTTTGAATTATTAATTCACTTATTTATGTTATTCCATTTTTTATTCGGGAAGTAATCGATTGTTACGAGAATATCAAACAAAGCTTTGACGTCTTCCCGCTAGTCGATTTCCGAATAATGGAAGTATTCTTTGCTAAGTTGCAAATTAAGTAGAGATGGGAAAGTTCGTTCAGTTGACTGAACTGTTGGTTCATCAGGTCGTTCAGTCAAATGAACTGTTCACTTTAAATCGTTCAGTAGTTCTTTGAATTTTTGCATTATTTCCGATTATTTCCCGAATAAAAATGGAATAATATAAATAAGTGAATTAATAATTCAAAGAGAAGCATATGACTATGAAATATTGATGACTTATTAAGTCGCTGGGATAGTGAAATTGGTTACACGCTGTGCGCGAAACACAGAGGTCCGTGGTTCGAATCCAGGTTCCAGCATTTAATTTTTCAGTTTTATATTTGATATTTGTGTGTTTCTCTTTATTTCATTTATTTATTTCATATTAAATATATATATATATATATATATATATACAGTACAACCTCATTATAACAAACTCCATTTTACCAAAAAATGACTTATGTCGAATTTTTTTTCGAAATTAATCCCCTACAATAAATTTTTCATCTAAAAATGCACTTATATAGCGAAATTCCGTTAATACGTATAATGAAATAATTTTTGTTCCGTGTGAAAACACATCCATATATTTACGTAGAAAGACCCATATTTAACTGCACACGAGAAGTTGCGGCAAAGTACGAAATTTATGTGAATACATACTCATTTTAAAAGTGTCAGATTAGTTTTAAATAACTTTCTTTGTTTGCTAAATGCCTTATTATGTTAACATCCATACGAATTGACAATGGGGTCTCATTCAAAACCATTTGTGATCTTTTTAAAGCCGGCACTTTTTTTTCTATGACGCGACATATACATATTAGGAAAAAAAATTGTTTTATATGGAAATTTTTTATAACGAAATTTTATTTTTCGGTCCCTTGGATTTTGCAATAACGAGGTTTTACTGTATAATGTTATAGTAAAGGTTTTCACGGATGTTAGAAATGTTAGTATTAATTTCTTTGGGGGTAACCCGCATCAAAATCTGATTCTCAGATGGATCATTCGTCAACTGACATTAGTTGGTGAATGTTGCATTGTGTAGAGGGATCACTTAAGCAAGCTCATACAGGTTGTAAGCCCTGAGCCATCATATAAGAGACTTCCATCCACTTTTCTCATATATAAATAGCTTCGCCTCTGTGAGACTTCTATAATTTATCCTTAGTTAATTAATCATCCCTCTGGGGACCAAATCCAGTAACTGTGTTTTTGAACATACTTTCATATAAAAATATTGTTAAAATCATTTTTATTCAATGTTTCCTACGTTAAAGTGTCGGTAACGGCTCACCCAATCCACAATCCAAGAAACACTATTCCAGGTACATCACCTGCCCACCTTTTCTTCTATCCTGTGACGTATAAATATAAATTTATCAAGACCTGATGTATAATGAGATGTAGAAAACAAATTTGTTGTAAACACAGAACAATGAATTTGTTCAGTGATTGTAAAAAACGCCTAATGGCAAAATTCATTACTTCCATCAAAACAGTATTGCTCCAGGCCAAAGTAAATTACTTTTTCTGTTTGGGAAATATTATAGAATCAGTTAATTATCAAACAAATATGTTGCACCGTATATAATATTCTACATGTCAACACAACAATGTCGAAAAATGGAATAAAAACAATTTTGATGATATACGTCAAAAATAGTGCGCACTGGCTTAAACAAAATTTACAGTTGTTGTCAAAAACTATTATCCAGGTTGATACAACAGGCCCTATGTACCTACTCACTTACAAATCCTTTTTATTTGAGTATGCTACAGTAAAATCCAATTGATTCGAACCCCGGTAATTTGTATTTCGCCATAATTCAAAAATTTTCAAACTCGCAAGTCCCAAAATGTTAATTTCACAGTACATTAACCCCAATAATTCTAAAACTGCAGTAATTTGTAATTCGAAATAAATTTTAGCCCCATGCACCATAAATCAATACATTTTAGTTCACATAATTCAAAATTTTTTAAAATTAGACAAAAAGATTTCTTAAAATATGCCAAAAAAACATTTTTTTCTCAAAATTAATGGCTTTTTGAAGAGTTTTACAAATTTTCGTGAATTTCGCAATCGCATGGCGATTTTTTTGGTACCTTGAATTTCGAATTAACGGGGTTCCACAAAATTCGAAATGTTTTTTGGGTCCCTTGATTTTCGAATTAACGAGGATCTACTGTATTATACTATCAAAATTTATATTCCAACTAAGGCCCGGTTGTTTCAAGTTCGATCAAAGTAAGCGGTCGATCAAAGCATAGATTTTAACGAAAACGGATCGTCTGATTGGTGGAGAACGTAAAAATCTATGCTTTAAAAGAACGCTTACTTTAATCCAACTTGAAACAACCGGCCCTAACACTGGTGCAAATATACATAACATGGTCATGCTACTGTTAAATTAAATCATATTGTAGATATTAACTGCTAGTATATGTATATTATTTTTTATGCTATTACTCCTTGATATATCAAAGTAAATATTATTTACAGAATTAAACATTGCGAAGATAACATTTTAACTGACTATACAGTGATATTATTAAATTCTCAAAACTCTCATTACAGAGGATATTAAAAATAACGGCCATGCCTGATACCAAAAGGAATAGATTAAAATTATTTTCAAGAGAATTTTATAGAAGACTTAATATCACAGAATGAATCCCTTAAGCAAATATGTAGTTAATGTGAACGAGGCAAGTAAATATATCGAAATCAAAAAAGTTATAAAAAATAAATTGAATGGAAAATTTATACACTTTATAAACAACAGGACAGATTTGGAATACATTAATCCAACAAGGAAAAATATATCTTGGATACTACCAAATAAATGTAGAAGAATGCAATCCATTAACATATCTAATTGACAATAATACGATGACAAAAAATATCACCATCACTTCCAAACTTAGACCTATAAAGCCAGGACTACTAAAATCAATTAGAATGAAAAATAATATTTTTCGGCTTACGAAAAGATATCCAGCAAATGCTTAAATAAATTAACAAACATTATACGTAATACTAAGGAGCAGTTTTTTCAAGAGAAAAATCGCGGAAAACGAACACAACCCAAAGGCAAAATGGAAAACCATAAATGAAATTATTTAAATTTTTTATTAGTAAAAATAAAAATAAATAAATACGTAATACATAGTTTAAAATACCATAACCAAAAAATATGCACAAGACTGAACCTAAAAAATGTGCAAACTTATTTAATACATTCTTCATAAATGTTGGAACAAAACTCGCTAATAAAATATCACAAGAAAACCGATCTATAAATACATATAATTCTACAACAACCCCACTGCTCCATGTCAACATTCAATCCAGTAACTGAGAGCGAGATTAAAAATACTATAATGTCATTAAAAGGAGATTCGGCACCAGGATACGACAAAATAACTGTGCACTTCCTGAAACAAATGAAAAATTATACTGCCAAACCAATAATGTACCTAATAAATCTGAGTTTTAAAACAGGAATATTTCCCGCAAATGACAAAAAAAACATTGTTACTCCGATTTTAAAACTGGTGACCCAGATGGAATGAATAATTATAGACCAATTTCATTTATGTCAAATATCGCTAAAATTATTGAAAAAATAGTGAAAGAACAAATCACTGCATATTTAGACAAAAATAATATTCTAAGTGAAAACCAATTTGGTTTTAGGGCCAAATTAGATACACATGATGCGATTGCCAAACTAACTACATTAATCACGTCATCACTGGACTCAAATAAGAAATGTATTGGGATATTTATCGACTTACGGAAAGCCTTCGATAGTATTTCGCACAACATACTTTTGGATAAACTCACACAAATCGGTATAAATGGAAGTGTATACTCTTGGATGAGTCATATGATGTCATATATATCTAATAGAAGTCAATGTGTCAATATAAATAATGTGCTTAGTGATCCAGAAACTCTTACATACGGAATACCACAAAGAACTGTATTAGGACCAATGCTATTCATAATTTACTTGAATGCGATTTTTCAGGTGAAAATTTCTGGAAAACTTTATTCTTATGCCAATGACACGGCTATTGTGATAACTGGTGATACATGGGAAAAGACAATTAGAAACGCAAATCAAGACGTAAATACGATAAAAAAATGGTTTGACTGTAATTTGTTATCCCTAAATGCTGAAAAAACAGTATACATCCCTTTCACATTAAACCTACCTTATATTCCAAACAATATACATAGTTCTAAAAATACATAGCCCTAACTGCCATAGTGAAAACTATTTCTTTATAACCTGTGACAAACTAAATATGACGAATTCTGCTGAGTACTTGGGTATTTTTATAGACCAACAATTGAAATGGAAGAATCATATAAACATGATTGTAAATAGAGTGCGAAAAATGATATAGGTATATATTTTTAAGATTACGCAACATTTTAACGATTGAATCACTTACAACATTATATTATGCTTTTGTACAATCTGTATTACAATATGGAATAATAGGTTGGGGGGTCTCTTATAAAAGTAACTTACAGACTCTTAAAACAACTCAAAAATTAATCATCAAAGTAATATTAAAAAAAACCTAGAACCTTTCCTACATCTACTTTTAAGGAAATTAATGTTCCAACATTAGACAGACTATATAAAAACACCTCAATTTTATAAATACATAAAGAAACATTCATTCAACAAAATATAAATACACCACTAACTCATAATACTCATATTCATAGCCAAAGAGCAAAAATAATAGGATGTTTAAACATTCCCAAATACAACAAAACAGCCATACTTATCTAGGTGTCAAATATTTCAATAACTTACCAATGAATATCAGAACTGAAGAACACTTTACAAAATTCAAGAAACACATAAAACAAATAGAATATGTATACATAATTAAAACAAAAAATAGTTAGAATTTTAAAATATAACAGTACTCCGAAAATAATAAGTATACACTGATATTTATCTTATGATTTGTATTTCTCTACACTGATCCATAATTGACTTATACATACATACTTATTTGTTTATGCTCTTATGTATCATGTACTCCTGTCCCCAAATACAAGTGTTACTTTTATGGGTACAGTTAAACACGTATTAAAAAAAATGTTATATTTTATTTTCATATATATTTCATATTATATATAATATATTCAATTATAATTTTTTTCTTAAAATAACACCTTGTTTTCTTATAATAATACTGGCAAGACAGAAAAATAAGAATCTGGTGCTTGCAGGTATACCAAGCAGTTTGATCTGATGAAAAAAGTGTGCAAAGAGCTGGAGGGTGAGGCAGAGAAAGACTCGTCGCAAATGAAGCGGGAGAGATTCGATAGGGTGTTGATTCTCATGCAACAGGTTTGTTGTTTATCAATTTCCTTTTTCGTTCTAACCTACACCGACACTCATAGGTCAATCGCTGAGAGGTTTTGTAGGACTCTGAAAAAAGTATATTTCCCACTGATTTGCACTACCATTGGCTTCATAAAAAAAAAAAATGAATGAACAGAATGAGATGATCATACCAAAGTTAAACCCGGCTATACTATGGTTAGCCAATTCCTGAACTCTCTGGAAAAAATAATTGAAAATTGTGAATGAAATTCTCTAAAAATATAAATGTTTAATATAATCACTTTTTAACATTCAAATTTTTATTTTATTTTATTTATTTTTATTTATTTACATTTACATTAGTTAATACAAGATACTAATAACTGCCACACTAGGTAAAAACCTGTTCTGTGGCAGTTATTCTCATATGGTATTTATGTAGTAATAAAAAATGACAATTAAAGAATCTAAATCTAAAAGAAAATAAAAAGAAAAGAAAATATACATACAAAATCAAGATAAGAATTTAAAGTAAATCATAGGAATACCTAAATCTAAGAGAAAAGAAAAGAAAAGAAAATACACATACAAAATTAAGATAAGAATTTAAGTAGTTACAAAAATAAATATTATATTATAGTATACTTTAAATTATATAAATCAGTTTTTGCCAATTCAGAGGTCAAGGGCGGATCACTTCTTCAGCATACCTTCTACCTGATATTTTTAGAAACTTAGTAATACGATGTTTAAAAGGTTTGTGTAGAGTTATTTCTTTAGTTTCATTAGGTAACTTGTTAAAAAATAATGATATATTTTGTACATGCAATTGATTTTGAGTCAGACTTTGCCAGACATCATTATTTTGTTTTGAAAGCTACCTGTCATTATTAAATGTTTAATTATTTTACATAATTGTGGTGTTTCTTCTCCTGGGTGTGAAAATCAATTATTTCCGATAATACACCGGCATCATATCTCACGTTTATTTCAATAGAATACAATATAGGTTTCTCCTGTGATCGGACGTCTTCCCAAGCAAGTCTGTCAATCTCAAATGCCCGAATCCCTTCGTCCAGCCTCCCCGCCAACACCGTTCGCACACGGTGCACAAATGTACATCGAGATACTAGAATAATTATTGTAGAATGTTTTTATTTCTTCTCGGTCTGCTCCAAAATATTTTATTGCATTTAAGTTGAGATGTTTAGAAGCATTTTTAATTGTGAAACCCGAATCTTACACTTTTTTGAGACCTACACTAAAACCCCATTAATTCAAAATTCAAGGAACCAAAAAATTAAGTGTGCAAAACTAATTGAGTAATAATTGACTCAATTAATAATTAATGGAATCAGAATTTGCAAAAAACATTTTGAATAAATAGAATAAAGGTGCTAATTTCGTCATAGAATATTTTCGAATATTCTGAGGAAACATCTCAAAAACGTTGTATTATTATGAGAAAATAGCAAATAACGTGTGGCGAATGCTAATATCAATATATCGGACAGATATCGGCAAACAGCGGTGGAGGAGATTGGCACATATAAATGAGGTTTTTCATACATGAGCTGGCCCAGGTGGGCAGTGTGCAGGCTACACCCAAATGACACATAAATGCCTGACAAGCGTGGGCATAAGCCACGCGCCATGTTTGTTTTGTAAATCAACTATAGAATTGATAATTTCGGGATTTGAGGACTGTATCGCTACATCACAGTATATTTGACTCGTTTGTACACGAACTACGTACCTTCAATACACTTTGTCTCTCAACACTTATATCCTATATGCCCCAGGCAATACAGATTCTTCTAGTGAGACAGGCATAGTCAGGCATAGTGCAACCAAAATGATATATGCATTAGCTTTGTACAAGAATTGGTGATGGTGAATACTGGTTGTTTGTCGAATTATAATATATCAATTACCAATTGCCCATACAAACAGATGCAAATTTCAAATAATGTTAAAATACCAAAGCTAATAAGTACATGCAAGCTTGTTCTCTTTGGAAATTTAAAAATTATAAAGGTGACGATAACTCGTAGTGCCTTCTACTGCCCATTGTGAGAAGAGAATATATTAAATTAGTATTATCAGCAAATGTATTTTAACCGGTAACACAATAACGGTTATTCGAGATTTTTGTCCAATTGTATCCAACGTATGGTGCGATATAATCTGACGCAATTTTTTATGTGTAGATGCAAGAGTCAGGACCACCGCCCAAGGAGCTAAGTGGGGAGTCCTCTGGCGACATCCCCGGCTTTCAGTCGCAGATGGACCCATCGCGGTGCAAAACCATGTAGCGCTACCTCACACCCTCGTGTGAGTATTTTTTAGAGGTCAATTAAAAATTTTTGCAGAAGATATATAGCCCGTAGCCCCGAGGCAAGAGTGGTTCCTTCAGTATTCAATAATTGTTTTATGTACACCTAACAACTACAGTGAAACTCTCTTCGTAAGTTTTTAAAGGGAACAGCAAACAAAAACTTATTACGCATGAAAACTATTACAAGTGATTTCAATATTCTTATACATTATTTACACTTGACATCTAATTTTTGTGTTTCAATTAAATTTTCCCTAAAATAAAATATTATGAATTTAAAGGATTTATTAAAAAAAATTAAGGGGAATATTTTAGAATGCCGAAAAATAAGTGAATTTTTAGTTTTTTTTTCTAAATAAAATGTAAGGTTGATCTTTCTAAAACTATAGAGATGGTTTATTACACTTTTGAACATTATAAATTATTTTTTTCACATTAATTAACAGTCGATGAAATAAAAAAATATAAAATTGTTTCAATTATGGGATTTAAAAAAAAAAAGTAATGATTTTCACCCAAAAATTTGACTTGTTTATGACAATAATTTTTTTTATATTAACTTTTTTCTAATTTTCTTTAGTTTACATAGAATGGTTAATAATTATTTAACTAAAAAAATCTTGGGTGGAGTGGATTAGTGGAACAGTTTTCTCTCTATATTTCCCGTCAATTTGAAAAAAAGTAGTTTTGAGAAAATCGCACTATTTGTCCATAGACACTGACATCTGCCAAATAAAATAATATCTCTAAGGGACTAGAGGTGGAAGCTCTTGACGCGCACTTGTATACATATCTAACAAATATTCTCTTTCCAAGCTATAACTAGAGAATATTTAACTTCAAATGCATAATCTTTGAGAGTACTATTATCGATTAAAGCATAAAAGAAACAAAATTTTGCGACTTGTTAAGTAGATTCATGCATAAATTTGTAAAATATTACCTTTGTAAATATGTACGTAGTTGACAATTACCCAAAGGAATATGGCCAGAGCCATCAAAATAATAAATATTAAAAATATATATATTTATATATTAAAAGGAGATCCTAAAAAAAGTTATGTTTGTATCTGCCTTTATACAAACCTTAATTTTAAAAGAAATTACGTAATCAAGGTTTTTCATTTTATATTCTTACATTCTTCTCTCTGATAACAAATGGTATAAACAATAATTTTTTATATGTTTTGATTGTGGGGTATAAAAGCAAAGGCAGCAATACCAAAAAAAATTAATGCAGTCAATGAGGATTAGTAATTAATCACATAGATATATTGTGACCTTACCGGGAATCGTACTCAGAATCCTCAGTACGTAATCAACAATTGATTAAAAAATGTGGTGTAGAGTTTTTCGGGCTATCCTGCTATCTCAGATTCAGATTTCATCATAGGGTCCTTCATCAGGGCTGCTATTGCTGAATAACCCAGAAAACTCTACACAAGAGATTCTGAATGACTGAAATTTTCAATAATGCTTAGTTTTATATCATTTTTCTTTTTACAGATGGTCAAAAAATTTCCTGAACAAATAAATTACACTGTAAATCCTCCAGACTCAGATGCCTCGCTCCTATTTTGAGAGTATTCAGCAAGGAAGCTGTATCGTACTATATTCTATTTATTTGGAGAATGTCCGTGGTAATATTTCGCTTAAATTTTCAACACCTAATACGAACATCAGAAACTTATGTTGTGATATTTTAATATTTGTTGAGAATTTTAACTGCATAGGTAAGCAAAGCTCGCATATTATTACGTTTTAAATAGTGCGATGCATAGATTTAGAGTAGCCTCGAGACAGACTTAGGAGTTTGTTCTAATATATGCGCAACAAACAACCTATAAAAAATATTTATTTTGTACAGTAAAGTACAGGGTATTCAAAATTAGATGCACTGGTTTCTTGACCTAGATTGTTTGAAATCCAGGGGCAGCATCGAAATTCACAAAGGTTGTATTCAACATTTTTTCAATATCTGATTACTATGTCAATAATAATGATTATTTTTTTCAAAAAAATAATGACAATTCATAAGGGATTGCTTGAGTGATACCGGTGAAAATACTTTGAAAATAATATGTAAATAAATCATGAACTGGCATAAATTTAAATTATTTATCGGATGTTGATAATAATGTAACCATAATAAATATTCCAGTGAAGCAAAGAAAATCTTTTTTGCTTGCCCTGTATATTACATATTTTATTTTAGTGAAATTAACATGACACCTAGTGTATAGGCAACATCACGTAACTATCTTAAATATAGTTTCAAGTGTTAAAATTGTATTTTAAAATTCATAATTTTTTTTTATACTTCCACGGACGTGGGGTCTCAGAGACTTCATGGCCGAAATTCAGGGGAAATTTTAGTTAAGTTTGTGTTATAATTTTAATAAGTCGGTTTTTATGAAACAAAATTAATATGTACCTAGGTACATATCTTATCATCTTTTTTGCATTTGACTTATTTTCAACATAAATTAAACTAATAAGGCACATTTTATTCTTTAGCGATATTGCATCACTTCTAGGAATATAATATTTAACTATATCTTAATAAACAAAAAATATTTTTTAATGAAAAAATAAACTCTGAAAACCAAATGAAAATAAAAAATAAACTTCTTACCGGTTAAAATGGAAATTCTGGAAACGTGGAATGCTTTTAGACCCCGGCTAAAGTTTGAAGATCCAGTACTCACCTGTTTAGCACCTCACAATGCTTTCTCTCTCTTTCACAACTAAAATTAAATGCTGTGGTATTTTTTTTTGCACAATTATTATTTACTTTACTAAGAACAAAATAATAAATATAAATGATATGTTTTTAGAGATCACTTCCAGTTGTGACGGACAGCTGATTTTTTCGACCCTGAACACATGTTTGAGAATTATGAACAATGAACATTTTCTTATTAATTTTTTTTTGATTTTATTGTAATTCATTCCGGTTAATCTGCAATCCAAGTAATCTGATCCCAGATAATCGGGAGTCTTCTGTATAATAATAATAATCAATAAATATAAATTACATACTGGTTTATTGATTTTGAGGGGATTGATCAATTTTTTATTATTTATTAACCACCGTTTAGTTCGTAGTTTTGCATAAATCATGATGTATGGTGTTACTTAATTTAGTTTTGTAATTCGCCGCATGTGCAAAGTGAAATAATAATCATAGTGCCATTGAAAAGACTCTGTTAAAAGTATTTAAGCATGCTTGCTCGCTTGACTCATAAAATCTATAGATTTATTTAATGTTTATGTTTTATGTAAAGGATCATATAATACCCAATGGTAGTGCAATCACTGATACACAGAGAGTAACGATTTATCTCTTCACTGTTCCTCACTGAAATCATTGATTTTATATGTATTTATATCTACCGCGTATGTATATGCATGCGATTAGTTTTAGGTTTGCAGCAATAAATAGTAACTTAAATTTAGATTCTTATTTAATTTTTTCAGACGAAAAATATCCACATAATATTTGTTAGAACTGAAATTACCAGTTATTATTGATTCTTTACATCACTTTGTTCAATCGAAACATTGTAATACATATATTATTTGGTTTTGTGTTTATAGAGTAGCCAGGTATGAGTATTTTATTTTACAAATTCACATTGCCTTTAAATAATGTTGTAAAACAATTGTCAGGTCGCTATCTGCGTAATCTAAATTCGATAAACTTCGATCACCGTCAGACTTTTGACTGCGGTTTAGTTAAATGTTAAAATGAAAGCATCGACACGACATTACCGATTTGCATTGTTCCATATATTATATTTAAATAGATGATGTGCTTGAAAACTTCTGAAAATAAGTTTGTGTAAAGGAGTCCACGAATAATTGAAAACATTTTGAGTTAAATAAAAGATATTTTACCAAAATAATGAGATTTTACTTTATTTTATAATAGTATACATTTTTTATTACAGAAATGTCTTTGCAAAAGACAATATTACACAGTTGAATTGCAGTAGAGATCCTTTCTTAAACAAATTATAAATTCTTCAACTCTCAGGGGAAAGTAAGTATACATATACATAAATATATATGTAAGAACAGCTTATTAATGTTGATCATTTCTATGCTTTATTTGACACTTCTACAGTTAAACCAATTAACTCAGCCATTTCAACTGTAGGAACACTGGTACCTTGGAATTATCTTTCAATTGAATTTTAAATGTAGTGATGCACAGGTAAGTGTTTTAAATTGTGCTCAATATGAATATTATTTGGATATTCTTCCCCATTATGTACAACTTTTAAAAATTTATAAAATCAGTTACAATTTATTTCCATTTACATTTTATTAATTTATTACCAGTATTGTTAATCTTGCTTTTGATTTATTATGGAAGGCCCAGAGATACATATTTGACGTAATTTTCATATCAATAGTGATAACTAAAAAAAGGGCAAAATAACAACTAGCTGAAGGAGGAACTGCGCTAGCGATGGTCCGAAACGTTATTTTCAATCAGTTAAATACAAATCTCAAATAACGATTATTGTATAGCCGGATACAATTAATGGGGTGGCACATCTACCGAACTTCAGATATTCTGCTGGTTTCTCACCCTGAAACTGATTTGGTAACCAAACTTAAATTTACTATACAAAGTTGAATAACTAAATTATGTGTACATTTTCTTGGGATATTTGAATATTCACACAAACACTTTTACACTCAATTGTATACATATTTGAAAAGTAATATTATGAGAAACATGTTTTTGATGTTCTTAGTATCAAAATAATCTTGCAAAACGTATCCACCAAATGAGATACAAGTGTGGGCAAAAGAATAGTTTGTGATTTTTTAAATAATAATTTTACATAACAGATATCCAACATAAAATATGATAGTTATAGCACAAATGTTTTCAAAGTTCTTACAGAATTTCAAAAATTGGATAAACATTTTAATTTCTCTCATTTCATAATTTCGCTCATCCACAGCTCTATGTCTTTTTATTTATTTATTAAATGTTCTTTTATTGCACTTTTATAGTATTATATAAATCATATAAAATCAATGATATTCTTCTTTTTTGGAATATAATATTTCATAGTAGTACATATAAATCTACTGGCACCTAGGAAAGGAGAATACATTAAATTTTTTACTACATCATCAGCCTTAGCTGTTCCAAGTCTCACTGATCAATAAATATATCTTATTTAATTATGGAGGCTCAATGAACAGAAAACATCAAGGCAATTTTGTACCAAGTAAATAGGGATTGCGCAATATTTTGTAAAGTTTTTTGATTTGTACAGTAAGCGCCGATTATTACGATTGCATGGTCCTCGAAAATTTTGATTTTATCTAATTATATATAATTAATAATAATATATACTTAAATAATAATGATTCTGCAATTCATTATTACACAAATTTAAAATTTAAAAAATTTAAATAAATCATAAGATTTAAAAAAAGCATGGGTATTTTACTTTAAATGGGACCCACGGTTTGTTGTGGCTTTAAAAATTAAATGAGAGTCACTTATTTAAAACGGCTTATCTTTGAAAAGAACGTGCCAAACGATATCTAATGCTTCCGATGTGACTTGTGTTAAGATCTACATACAACTGGGAATTACACAAGAAGTTACGTACCCAAAAGGGTTGCGTGACACTATTATTGCTTGTTATTTATTTCGCTTAAAAATATGAGTTTACATAATTTTGAAAAGCCTGATTCTAATAACTACCAAGAGTTTAAAAAGCAATTTAAAATATGTACATGTGTTTATATGTTTGATTTCATCCATTGCAAATTGAGCATAATATATGGCTGATTTTAATAACCACTCGACATAATAACCAGCGCTGACTGTATATATGAATTTAGCTGCGGCGCATTTGGTACTCAGTAGAGTATTTTAAAAAAGTGTCTCCGCATGTCAATCTACATAAAACAATGTGTTATAATTTTTCTTACATTCGTAAAGGATGAATTACAAAACTCACAGTACGCTGGCATACTCAAAGTTGCATGAGAGTGAGGTTCTTTCAAGATTTAACATATTCAAAGATTTGATCAACAAATAAAAATAGATGTACAGTTAATAAATCATCAAATGTTTAACAATAAAATATTTGCTTACAAGAATAACTATTGTGACAATGTCGATATAATATTTACATTAAAATAATGTATGGAAAATACTGGCCATCATGCTGTAACTGTTTTCTAATGCCCCTCTTCACAACGATCTTATGTGTATCTAATATAGTCACTTAACCTAATTTACTCCTAGTCATTAACACGTTCATTTCTTAAGAAACTTGTTCACACAAAAATATATAATTTCACAAGCAGAAAAACTTATAAAAATACGTAATGTTTCTTCATCCGAAAAAATGCCCTCATTCGCAAAATCACTATTTCCAAATCTAGAAAATAATATTCTATTACTTTTTTTAAATTTTGTGAGTACAAACTCTCGTGATTATGTAAGCATAGCACTCACAGATATCGATGGTCCCTATGTGCATTCGGAAATCTACCGAAAATGCAGAATGCCTTAATTTATGTAGAGTCCGTCGATATATTATGTGTTGTGTGTATAGTTCATTAGACAGGAAGGAATTTAATTTTATTAGATTCATATTTTACATTTTAAAATTTCATCTGTTAAATAAAATTGCTCAGAATTGTATTTTTTGTAGGCAGGTACACTACATGTGTTTTATTTTTTAATTCAACTTTTAGGTAGGCAGGAACCGAATTCCCAAATAAATTATCTACCTACCAATCCGGATGTAAAAGAACATATGTAATTTAATTTTCAATCATGCGAGTGTTGTCGCTTGTGAATTTATAAAAAGTGTCGAGGAGTACTGGGTAAAATACATATTTTCTACACTGAGACACATGAAAATGAGTACAACATATTTGTGTATTTGGCGCGAGCTGAGATGCTTCCACATCAATAAATTATTTTAAATAGTTGAAGGAACAATTGAAATGAATAAAGTTTGCAATCAACAGATGCACAGTTGTATAAGCTTTTTCTGCAAGTATTTTGTTATATATAATTGTGTTTACATGTGTGAAATAATAATTATCTAGTCACTTAAAAATATAAAATCAGTTGGAATGTGAGATGATTCAAAATAAAAATAATCTCATTTTAATAAAAACTTTAACGAAGATAACTTCCACTCCATCCTGATTATATAAATATCATTCTAAAACACATTCGCCTCACAATTATTTTAGAATGATATTATATATCGGATTAAATATATATGTTATTTCTATCAGGCATTCTTGTTTAGTGAATCATTCATTGCAACTTATATTAGATAGTTTTAAATATTAAAGAAAGATATTTTACTACAGATAGCCATAAATCATCGGGGGTATTTTTACTGACCAATAAAATTTCTAACATTTGTATCAAATTATCTATTTCGTTATTTGAAAAACACAAGAACTGACGATTCAAAATGGAATCCTGGCTTGGATCATCAATGCAGGAATTTGTGGAATGCTATCATTATGAAAAATGTTTGGAATGACATATTTCGCATCTGTGCTTCTCCTCATCAAGAGTATGTAGCGTGACAGTTTTTCATGCTTTCATGAGTCACCAGGCAGTCTAACAGTGGTGTGCAGTCAGTACATAGAAATAAGCTGTACTTAACTAGAATTTCAACAAAATAAAATATATGTCACACAATATTGCTTTTACAATTATTATCGTATTACGTATTCAGATTTTAATATATCATCGGGGATAGTGCAAATCCACATATATACTGTAGGTAAATAGTGCGTATCTACACTAGACCCAGTTGCACAGGAGAAAGTTAAAATGTTATTACTTTCTTATTTCAATACCTACTAGTCTCATTTTTTCACACAGAGTATATAATTCATGTGTTATAATATGTACTGGTCGATCGCAGGAGACTTTAAAAAGGTGGCTCCTAATCAGGATCCTATGATTTGTCAGATACGCGGAATTATCCAATGCTGGTTATGCGTGTTTGCACTATCCCCGTATATGATGGCAGATAAATATTTAATAAACTCTTTTCATATTATATATTTACATATAACTGATGCTTCAATGTACTGACTGCCATCTACATACATACAGGACTAACTATTAATCAGGTAATATAGAAAGATGTATAATAGAAAACAAAATATATGTATATTGAATAATCCATAGATTTTCACCACTGATAGGTATATGATAACAAAATTATTTCTTGGTTGTTCCACTGAGGGTAATTTTTAATCATAGCTCACGATGATGAGAAACTTGATGACAACTTGAAAAGTCAGCTATGAAAAAAACAAACCTGCAACAGAATAATCTAGGTTTTTTTTTATTTACATAATTTTAGATTGTTTTGTTTGCAGAATTTATTGGTTATATAATCTCTTTATTCTTTGTAATAAAGACGGCACAATTTAAAAAAGAAATATATGAAATATTTGTCATGTCCAAACATCCTGTCGGAAGATACCAATAATGATGTTGCAGAAATAGACGGATCACTTTCAGTTTCTCAGAGGACACTGATCGTAGTAGCTTCTTCAGCTCTTTTTCCAGGCCTTTGTTTTATCTTGGCCACTTCCAAATGTGACTGACAAACATAAAACACTTTTACGCAATGTTCATAATATTTGTGACTTTTTCTTTCGAGTAATAGAAAAAAATATATAAACTACAAACTAGGGATGGTAAAATTAGATTAAAATAAAGTGGAGTATTAGAAATTATACAAGGTTAACAAACGAAGAGCAGGAACTTGTCTCCAATAACATAACTTAATAAAATATAATATGTTTATATGTTAATAAATTTATCTAGGCACTTTGATGTCAAAGCATTCACATTTTTCTATTTAAAAATTATCCAAAATGTGTATTCAATCGTTATCATTGTTCACGAGTTATCTGACGTCAAAGTATTGCCAAATCTTCATTGGCCAACTGGATCATCACATGTAACATTGTTTATACATGATATTGCATTATGAAATGTCCAAAATGACACAACAAAGACAGACAGCTTGTACACTTGAATATAATGATAAACAATATCAAATTGATATATGTAATATTCTTGATTATCTAAATACCTGGAATGTTCTAGAATATTAAAGCTTATTTTTGAAACAAATGTAATATAAGCTAGTTGGAAGATGAAATTGTATAAATTTTGAAAATAATCTTTGACTAAACGGATGCTGATTTCAGTATGTACATGCGAATATTTTGAGCCAATTTCGCTTTAAATCTAAGTTATATATTTCCAGTGAATAAATAGGTAATCTACATAGAGATCAATGGAGGGGTACTCTTGATGTAGTCAAGACCCACCAGGGGTTGTAGAGCCAATGGTAATGATTTATTTATCGAGTCTAAAATCTAAAACAACATCTCGTGATATTGCGGTGATCTGAAAGATGTATATTTAAATAACCCTTATGAAACATGTTGGTATAAATAAAAATGTACCTACATCGAAAGCGAGAATATATATAATTTCAAAGTCAGATAACTCATGAACACCTTTAAATATCTAAGTTATAAATCTCTCCATTTCATTTTAAACTATATAAAAAATACAATGTTTAGAACGTATGTTACCTTAAAACTAATATTGCATCATACATTGGACTAAAAATATTTTCACAGAGCATTGCTAGGAGCAAAGAAATTATTAATATTTAATGAACTGGCAAATGATTTTTTGGAAAAAAGAATAGTTACGATATCGAGTTGTATAGCACCCTTGTAAATTTGAATAGGTATTCATAATATATTAATTTATTTAGTGTATTTTAAATATGTTGTCCTAAACTACAATAACACATTAAACGAGTATACATACTTTACAAAATTATATTTAATATTAAAATATACAATAAGTTATTTAAATCGGCGTAAAATGTTTTTGGAAACCGGTTGAAATTAATCTGACATTTGCATTAGATATTTTTGTAATAATTCTACACATTTTTCAGCTGATACAAACTACCGTCAACGGCATTTAGCGTGTAGACAGTTCTCGACCTTGCCTCGTAAATCTCAGTTTGAAATTAATTATTCAAATACGAAAGAAACATTATATCATCTGTTAAATGAGATACAATACTGTGTATGAGCCAAATGCTGATAATATGTTTGGAAATCTTTTTTGGACATTGGCAGGGCTTACATGCCATTGGCTGGCTTAAGTGATCACTTTACACAACGTAACATTCACCGATTCCACTTATAGGCATGTGGTCGATCGTGGGCAAAATTGGTGAATATTACGTTGTGTACATATTTATTTTTGCCAATTTTCATTACAGATGCGTCAATCCGTGAATTTAAATAACAGAATGGATAAATAGATTTCTTGCAATCGGTTTATCAATACCTCAATATAAACATTTACCCTTGAAGCTGTACTGTTGGTTTATAAACAGTATTGCACTTACACAGACGATGTACAGGGTATCTCGTAACTAGTAGCAAAAACTTCAGAGAGTCTTCTTCATTCAATTTTGTATAGAAAATATTTTTACACTTTGGGTCAACAGTTAAGGAAATAAGCAAGAACAATTTTTTTTTAAATAGCTTTTTTTTAAATATTTTTGATTTACCCTTTGTAAAGCATTAGACTATCATGAAAGTAATTTATATGGAATATTGAAAATTCATTCCCTTTGATACAAGTCAAATAAAATGATGAAAACCGGCAGAAATTTGAAGAGTATATATTTATATTATTTTTGTTAAGTATATAAGTTACTTTAGTTGATTGTCCAGTGTTTTACAGAAAATAAGTCAAAAATATTTTTAAAAAATGCAATCTTTGATGTCGCTTATCTTCATAAGTGTTGATTGTAAAGAACATTTTCTATTGAAAATTTAATGAAGAAGACTCGACGAAGTTTTTGCTACTAGCTACGAAACTTTTTGGATCCGTTCATTTATTTGGATTCTTAATATAATTTATCGGTATAATATTACTTTTTTAATAAAGGTTTACTTCATGTTTGGTTGTGTAGACATTCCAACTTGTATGAAAATCTTCTTTAGAGTAATCTATATATATTCCCTTTGAAATTCAATTAATAATTATTACATTAACAAACTTTTCAAATAGAATTAAAATTATATGGGCCAATATTGAGCAGAATTAGGTTAGGTTTAGTTTGCTAATGATATAACATGATTAATAGTTGAATATTTACAAAACGAAATAAACAACATTATTTTTCATCTCACTTTTAACGAGTGGTCAAGTTATTTTCTCCTTGAGAGAAATGAATTGAATTCATGAAATGAACTCCAGACAGTCCATGCTGACAAAATATACAAAAAAAATTTTTAACCATAAACTATATTACACTTATGCAGAAAATCATTTTTATATTGTGTTAATATTAATTAGTTCAAATGAACCATTGAAAACTATAAAATTCACTTCAATATAACAAAAAAATTAACTATAAAGTAGTTCAAGATTACTTTCTGGTGATAATTTACAGCTCTGTCTGACCAAATAAAATTTGCTATAAAATAAAATAAAATAATTTTGTATATCAGAAAAATAAAGAGGAAGGTTTCTACATAAAGTGTAAACTATTAACTACATACCTACATATATACATATTTGCATATTAATTTAACAAAAAACCTATCTAAAAAGTAAAAACAAAATAAATAGTTTCAACTTTAAAAATTGTGTATACAAAGATATAGTTTTATATATTATTATAATTATTTATTAATGCCCTCATAAGAAAACCCATAGTTAAATTAGACTATGTTATTGTGTATAAAAAAAACTACAATACTTTTAACATTTAACATACTTATTATATAATATTTGTAATTATATACTGGCATGTGTTTTATCATATTATTATGTCTTACGATACATAGTAAACAATACGTCTATATAATTGTCTAAATACTGTAAACCAAAAAAAAAATAACATCAGATTAAGGACTCTGTGTTTATAAGATATAATATATTGTGTAATATATATATATATAAAATTTTCTAAAGTTGAACACTACAAGGATGTATACATCGGAAAAATTATAAAATGAAATGTGTGATTTAAGATTTAAAATAATCACAATATTCCTGTAAATTGTCACACATTTTTCTAAGGACCGAAAGATGTGTAATAACGATAATGAACTCTTAAAATGTGAAACTCAGAAAGCAAACTGAGAATGATTACGGTACAAACTGAATATTGAAGCGACGGTTGAATACTGTCAAACTGTCATCCTCGAGGAATGTGTCGTGCGTCGTTCGGCGCTTTCAGGAATGGGGCAGAAGAAAATTGAGATCTGCAAGAAATAATTTGTGAATTAGATGTGCAAAATTTTTAACATTAAAACAAAGTTAGAGAAATAAATTGTGAATTAGATGTGAAAATTTTTTAAAATTAAAACAAAGTTAGTGCGATGGCAAAAAATTGCGTATATAATTTGAATTATTAAAAAATTGGAATTAAGAAAAAAGTAATTAGGGTTGTTGAGAAAACAAAAGTACTCTGTAATTACTTAAATATTTATTCAAAATTTTACAAAATGTATGAGATTGTTAAAACACTTGAATAGCATCAAAAAGTGATATAACGCAGTGCACATAAATAAACAAATTAAAAATAAATAAAACAGTAAAAGCGGTACCAAAATATAATTTTGTTTTTGGTTGTTTTATCTACTTTTCTCATGTAAGACATCGGCTTAAATTTAAAAAGAAAACTCCACCTTGAAAAATAAAATATTGAAGTATCATTACCAGTTGTGTTACTTGTTAATGAGAAGAAAAAAATAACAAGAGATGTCTCTAGCAGAGACCAGTGCAACCTACGAAATGTTCTTGATTTGAAGCTTACATAGAACTTTCAAAAATTTGATAATACGTGGATGTTATTTCTTACGATGGAATTAGTGAACGTTGCATTGTGTAGAGAGATCACCTAAGCCAGCTCATACAGTTTGTAAGCCCTGAGCCATCGTTAAAAAACTTCCATCCACTTTTCTCATATATAAATAGCTTCGCTTCTGTGAGATTTCTATAATTTATTCTTAATTAATTAATCATTCCTCTGGGGACCAAATCCAGTAACTGTGTTCTTAGAACATACTTTCGTATAATAGTATTGTTAAAAAATTATAATTGTAAATTATACTATAGGGCTGTGCAAGTACGCAGTAAGCAAAGTAATGTTAGCAATCGTCTATTGAGTGGATAAGACACGAAAACATTTTTTTAAGTGCATGCTGAACATATTTTACATGCTTTTATTTAACTCTCTTTGTCTGTTGTTTGTTGTGGTGGAATCTTGTAATTGATTTTTCACCATCTTCCCGAATAGCTAGAGCTCTGAAACTTTCAACATTCACGTAAAGCAGATGACTTTATATTATTAAATAATTGAGTCGTTATTTCGATCAAAATTGATAATCACGCCACTCGCAAGCAAGACAGCTGAAGAACATACCGTTCGAAAATCTGTTTTAAAATTTAAAAGAATGTGTATATTATTTGAATAATGCATAGGTGATGTTAGAAAGTTATTATTAAAATTGTTGTTCAGAAGGCTTATAAAAGCATGTCTTCAAATTTTTTTAAATTTACTTGTCATCAAAAGAATCTACTGTCACATGTAACATGCCAACATAACCAATTATTAAAGTATGATGTAACAGATGAGAAGCTGTGCCCGATATTCAGGGATACTGCATCGGTGATGGCAAAAAAAGCTATCTATAATTTATTTTTTTGGGTCGCCGTACATAATTATTGTGTTTAGAATTGATCCACGTCGCATGACGGGCGTTTCAAGATAAACGGAGTTACATTTTTTAAATTTCTCATCCGTGTGAGTATCTGCATTTAATTAATTGGTTACACTGACCACAGAGAAGTTAGACTGTTTTTATTTTATGCTCCATCGGCTTCAAGCTCTGATGGATGATTACGTCAACCACAAAATGGACGAAGCGCGCGGCAAATTTCGCGAACTGAGCCACGATTTTCGAAATAAATTTGCACAATTTACGAGCATTGTTCTGGCGTATATCTATTCACGGCGAAATGGCAAACCAAACTATGCACGAATCAGCTGTCAGCTGTCAAATTGGCTGATGCTGGAAAAAGGGTTGCAAATTTGAAAAACAACCTTAAAAAAACACCCTCTACATATACAATTCTCTTGTATAAGAATTTTTATACTCAAATTTTTTTTTATAAAATATATTGGAAATTTTAATAATTCTTCCGTGACATATTTTTGGTAAATGTGCAAGTTTTTACAAAAAGTGCGCCTTGATACAGAGTACTGTTGTATAGGGAATAATATATACATATTTTGGCTGCGAGTTAAGGCTGTGAAAACAGCGCCATTTAGCGTAGTGTAGCGTCTTGGTAGCATTAATGACGAATATTTTTAAATAGAAAGTGATGTATTTTGATTAAAATCTGAAAAATATGATAATAATATTTTGCAATACATGATTATTTTCGATTTATTTTGTACAAATCCTATTTGAGTACGGCTTATTTCAAAGAATTGGCTGCACGACACAGTCGTTTCGTTGTTTAGTGTTTACGGGTATAAACACCAACACAACGAAACAATGTGCCTCGTACGCGCGGCTTTCACATACTAATTCGATTGTCTTTCTTAAATGGAAAGAGGTCTACTTCCTAATTAGGTCAATACTTTCTACGCGGCGTAATAATTTACGAGTGCAAAATATGATACACATTTGCGAACATATTTTGTAATAAAAATTGCTCAGATAGGTTTATAGGTTTATTATATCGACCACCAAATTAAATAGACATGAAATAACATTAAATTTCTTGGCAATTATGAAAAGGTCAAACTAAATACTCTTAAAAAGCATAATATCTTAGTAAATAAGGCGCGCTTTTTATTACAAAAAAGACTTTTTACTTGAAGGGGCCCGGTTAAGAACGAAATTTAAAAAATTCAAAAAACGTCTATTGTAAAAAATTCGTTTTGTTTAAACCCTCAAAATGATAAATTAAGAAAATTTCATCGGTTTGCCGCGTTGGGGAACGAAATGAAACACTCGTAATTTCAAACGTCTATTAAAAACACAAATCACTGGATACAAACTTGTCTATTCACAGCTCGCTTATTTGCGGTATTCGCCAGCAGTGGTGCAATGACTGTCCGCAAGTCGGACTTTCTTTCAATGTTCGGCTCAAAAATCAGTCGCGTCATTTTCGAGTCGCAAATTTTTACAGCGAGAAGCCACCGGCCGCTGCTGGCCCCGATCCGCGGCGGCTCGGCCCTTAGAAGGCGCCGCGCAAGGCCCCGCAGCGCGCACGCGCGAGAATGCGCGAAAACCTCCGATGAGTCCCGCGCACGCATTTTCGCGAAGCAGGATTCAATTGGTTATCATTTATACAAAAATTAAAAAAATGTTTAGAGTGCAGTCACCGAGTATTACTAATTTAAAGTGTAGACTCTGTTTCCTACAAAATCTCGAATTTAGTACACTATAAATTAATAATCCTCGATGACAGCTTTTTTTTTAGATATTTCTGCGTTTGTTTTTTTTTTTAAATAGAGATGCGAACACGGAATACGTGTCACATAAATATTCTTATGTTTTCAAACTAAGCTAAATGCTTGTGCTTGTGAAAATAGGACTAACTCGCTGGTCTGGAGTGAGATTCAAACCCGCAAACAAGCTACTCTTTTTTACATCCCACATAAATATTACGCACTATACGCACAATCTGTGCTATTCTAAAAATAGCAATACTGGGATGTCAGATCTTTATCCCGATGGCGCTTACGATATGGACATAGATTACATAATTCTGTTGTTGGAGGGAAAGCGCCCACGCTTTTATTTGGGGAGTGAGGCAAAAATTTTTTGGCCAAAACTTATTTTTTCTTTTTATTGCATTAAAATACATATAAGCGTGTTTAAAAATTTTTTTTTCGTGAAATATAACATTCTGCTCTTTAGTCTTAATATTACCCAGCGTTTACAAAATCACTTCGGTAAGACAATAGCGCCATCTTTTGGTGAGCTCGTAATTAATTTCCCATATTAAACTTTGATTGATTAATTAGTGATAATTCATCTTTGCATTGTCATCGAGAATACGTCTGTGTGCAAAATTTTAGCACGATTTGACACTGGGAAGCGGGTGAAATATCGATTATAAGATTCCGTCCAGACAAACAGGTGAAGCTAATATAAGCGTGGTAAAAATCATCAAGATCTAAACTGATTTTTTAAATTTAAAATTAACATCTGTTTATTATAACGTTCATCAAAAACTGATTTATGAGAAAACTTAGTAATAACAATTATAAGCATTCAAAAATAATCTGTTGGTACATGATATAGGTACACGTAGTATGTTACAAGTTACAACATGGAGCGAGCCTAGTAAGACCAGCATAACATAATATGAACGTGAACAACACAGACGCCGTGGAAAGCTGTGGAAGCAAATGAGTGGGAAACTATTGTGACAGATAAAACTCTGCCGCCATTTTCAATCAAACGTCAAAAGATCCGTATCTGAAATTCCAATTTTGAAAATCGACCATAGATCGGAGTGTCACGATCGCGGGCAGGTACCCCACCGGCCCTACTTGCCGAAGGTCCGTTCACTTTCCGTTTTCCGACTGCGGAAGAAGGTACCTACCGGCTTCTGTACCGGCGGAAAGGATCGGGGACAAATAATTAATAAACGTATATAAAAAAACGGTCACCAGAGAAAAATTGACATGTCATCGAAGTGATGTGTCAAAATTTATTTGATATGTGAATGTACGACCCGTTTGTAAACCGAATAAGGGGTAATGGGGTGTGTACACGTAGGTATCTACACACAACAAATAAGGAGTGAACTAGCCATAACCAGCAAAAAAGATGTGTTCCTTACCGATACACGTCGATAGTCTTCGTGAACTACATCTACGCGAGAAAGAGATAAAGTTATACGACCGCTTCACGCTAAATAGTAATGCAACAACGCACTTGTCGCATGCTATCGAATGTGTACACCCGTGCGCACTGTATTGTTGTTTTAAATTTAACGTAAATTTATCACAATGATATTAATATGTATTTAATTATTATTAAACCACTTTTAAATTTTCCTAAAACTTCTTAGTGCTTATCCATTATTTATTTATTTATATGGTACAAAAGTAACATTTATATACTTAATTTTTTTTTACATAAGTAAATTCTTTTCGATATTGTCCCAGGAGCGCGGGGCGGGAGACAAACTTGACACTTGAAATTAGCTACATAGGAAATGCTATTTCGCGAAATTTCGAGTATGATCGACTGTCTTCTTAACATTTTCAGTAATTTCTTATTCAATGCAAAACTGTTTTTATATAAATAAGGAGCTGTGAAATCTTAGTTTACGTGCAATTCTTTCCATTTCTACAGTCTTGTGCCACAATTTAAATATTTTTTATAATTTATTTTATTTATTAATATAATGAGGTAAAAATTTATTAATTAATTTTGACCAAAATTTATTTTCTTCAATTTGATGAATGGCATCGATAGTCATTATTGATATTAAGAAGTCATTATTATTTCATTCCCTATCCATAAAATAATTAAACGTTATTCAAATTTGTGTACTATTTAATCTTAATAATAAAAAAAACATACATATATTCAAAAATGTATTCCTAAGTGGCTGAATGCATTAAGGCAGCATTCTAAATACTTTGGGCGCTCGAAAAAAGGTATTTTTATGAGTTTACGAACAAAAATATTGATGTATGATTTGTAAGACTTGATAAATACACTCTTGAAATACATTTAAAAAGTTAATTATATATTTTATGCACTTTTAACATACAAAAACACCATTTGAATATAACGCCTCGATTAGTAGGTGGGTCTGCGCTGGTATTAAAATTTCAGAAATGGTCCATTTAAAACAGAAAAGTTTTGAATTTTTAGGTTCAATATATCACTAGCAACCGACTGAACTAGAATTATTTAAAAATTTTGATTTTTGCTTTTGCCGCAAACGCCAATCCATAGGCATCACCGCTCATATTGTTATCACCAGCAATGAAACATTCAGTATTTTGATCTGTCTACCGCTCTGATAATACCGCATCGCTTTTTAAACCTTTTTCCCATCGCATCTTAAACAATTTGTGTTAATTTTTTTACCACCCGCATCAACAATTAATAGTGAAATTAAAGAAGACATTCCCGCGACCGAAGTTAAGACTTCATTATTTTGTAGCCTGATTTGCATTTTCTTGTTTATTTCTCTGTTACACAAACATATCGCGCGCATTCACCATGATTAGACAGAAAGTTGAATTTAGGTTTCAGGTACTGAGCTGAGTGAGGTTGAACATTATAAAGCAGAGATAAAACATGGATGTTACGGCGTTGTAGGTCAATGGAGAAGATTGCAGAAAGATGAGATGCGATCGAATTTTTTGAGGTTCCATGTTTTGTTGAGATGCTCTACATTGACATCCGGATAACACACATCGGCATAATCAAGCAAGGTAAGAAGTAGGGATGGCGTAATTGTTATTTTACAGTAAATCGGGGGAAAGTTCATAAGTCTGCTTCGGAAGTGAGTACCGTAAAATATTTTCCGCTGAAAAATCATTGCGGTGTGTAAAAGTCTACCTGTATTTAACATCAACCTAACAATTAACAAGCGTAAAACAAAGTAAAAGGTAATTGTTGCTAAGTCGGAAAGTGTCAACTGGTCGGAGACATCCGATGACAGAAGGTATTCCTGGAAAGCCGGAGGGAAGCTGTAAGAAGCGGATCGAGGCGTACGACTCCGGATGCGCCCCTGGCCAGGACCGGCTGGAGCGAGCAATGCGTGAGCGGGATTTTCCGCGGGCAAACGGACATATTGTGTGTGAGAATCGAAAGGTGCGCGAGATGTAATCTGCGCTCGGGCCAATGCCGTTCTGTGTAGAGCGCATGGCGCGGCCCCTAGTACGCGGTGGGGCTCCGTTCACATCATCGGTAACAACATAATGAAGCATTATGTTTTTTATTTTTACATGGGTTTTTATTTAACTCTCTTTGCTGTTTTCTGGTTTGTTTGTTTGTTATGGTGGACTGTGGTGGTTATTTAGATATGAGTTTATATATTTAGATATCATTATTTCGATTAAAATTAACAATTTTCCATTATTATTAAACATTAAATGCCTATCAAACAGATCTCAGTATATCTTAGCAATTGGCTAAAGTGCATTAACACTTTAAAGAACCCCACAATAGAGCGTGTACTGCTATACTTATGAACAAAAAACTTTCAGATACTTTGTTCCGTAAACTTTATTTTATTTAACTTTAGGTTCACATTAGAGAGATAGGTAGACAGGTGGATTAGAGAGATACGTAGACAAGGTATAGCGACCAGGTGCTCTTATCGAAACAAATTGTTGATTGAAGGTCGATATTCAAGAATGCTGGCAACATTATTTCTTTTTTCCTTATAATTGGACGTAGTTGTGCTGAAAATACAACTCAAAAATGTGCAATTGAGAAAATGGCTTCTAAAAATGAGAGTTATCTTCTTTTGGTGTATTGAGGGTAAATTTTTTATAGTAATGGAAGTTACGCACGATCAGCGTGCGCATTGTAGCGAGAAACAGCATGTAGCGAAAATGCGAAACTGCGAAAATTACTTGAAATTAGTGTTCCAATAACATCTAAATACAATAATTTTGTTCGAATTCACGGCTAAAAAACGAAATTACAGCCCTGAAGTGTGCTTTTTAAAATTAAATATTTTGCAAACAAACTGAAGGAAGACTCGGAGGATGGCTTCAACACGGTATTGCCGCCGTTCGGCGTCATGATCAACCATGGAGTGGGGGTACGTCTTGTTTATAAGCGCCCATCCCATCGGTTCCCATCGAACCATAGAGGAGGCCGCGCGTAGTTGAACAAATAAATAGGGGGACAGAGGATACTTCGCGCTCTGTTGAGAATCGGAAATCAGCAATCCACCCCTGTCAATCCTAGTCCTGTTGTCCAAATAACCGGGAAAACAAAAATGAGATAAAAAAAAAATGCTGTCTTCCCAATCATTCTCTATCGCGATAAAACATGAACTCTAGAGAGAACGGTTTAATATGTCGGCGTACTCGGGGCCCAAAACCGAAAAGCGCATAAGGCGATTGTAAAACTAATTTATTAATAGTCCGGTCCACAAGTACGCCGACTATTATTGTTTCAATGCTGAAGCCATTAACTCCCGTGCGATCGGACAGATTTCAAGAATGGATAATTTTAAACATTGCCGAGTGACTGTAAATATTCAATTCAATGGTAGGTTTAATGCCGCATGGTCATCGATATGAAGCGCGTCAGTTAGAAATGCCAACATCTCTGATCGGGATCCCACTGCGAGGTTTTCAGATCGGCCCTGATGGGATCCAAAATGTTTTTAAAGCCAGGGGAAACATTGCACAGAAGATTCTAAATGGCGTGAAAAACAGAAGGTACATTCAGAAAATTCATATTTGGCTTTTAATCTTCCTATCGCAGGGTCCTCACATCAGCCCTCATGGTGTGGAGCCTGCAATAGGATCCGAAACTTCGGCTAGAAACGGTAGAATAATCCAGAAAACTCTCCACAAAAGATTCTGCACAGCTGAGTTTTCATGGCTTAGTTAACAAATATTTCATATTTGGCTTACATTCTGTCGTTTTGAATCCCATTGCAGTATTCTCAGATTAGAACTTTTAGTGAATTCTGCAATTAAGAGCCAACGCTCTTTGGCATGAATGCCAAATGGCAGAATAGCCCAGAAAACTTTGCATAGAAGAATCTGAATGGCCGCGAAAACTGTTAATGTCGAGAAATTTGTTGAAATATTTCACGTCTGCCATCGAAAATCTCAGGAATAATTATTTAGAGATGAACCCATCCACCTCGAAGAAGAAAGGGCAAACACCACAAACTATTTTCTATATCGATCTCATATACTTTACGGGGGTTAACCATGCCTCCGTATAAATTTTTAGATTAATTTTAATTCGGGTAATAATAAATTCTTCAAAAATGGCTAAGAATTACCTTCAATATAAACGTATATGAATACTAGTATACATGGAAATAATTGTATCTTTCAAAACTTAATCCATATGGGATCAGGATTCATATAAAAATACGATACCAGAAAATGAAATACATTACATTACTAAAAGCAGTTTTAAAAATACATTTTTTCCCCATCTTCTGGAAACATGTAAAGTAATTATAGAAATCAAGATTTAGTTGTGAACAGACCTTGTAAAGACTATTGACGCTGTATCCCAGTCTTGAAATAATAAAGACTTCGTTCGAATCAGGTCTCGATGGTATCTGGTTTGTTAACTATCTCGCTGACCGCGTGCAATCAGTGGTTCTATCTAAAAGAGTACATATCAAAAGCGAGCCGACTAATGGTGTCCAACAAGGTACTGTACTAGGCCCAATACTGTACGCAATTTGCATATTTAATTATTTCTGTGAATAATATCGGTGAATACGCATTGTGTAGGCAATATATAAATAGAGAGGGTGTTTTATGTGACATTCAAACTTTGGAAAATAAGTTTCGATCTAATGCAGATTATACGTTGTATACAGTGAGTAGGAGAGCTAGTCCACAATATTTTACAAGTAAATTTCTGTCTAAATATGAGACGAATATGTTTTGACGTCGATGTTAGTAATGAAGATAAATGTATTCAAGAACACATTCATATTTGTGAAGTTGTAATTTTTCAGAACCAAGTTCTGTGAAATATTTAATAACCAAATTAATTAATCAATTAGAAAGACATACAGAAAAATCTAATTCACGAAAAAATATTAGGTTACTACTGGGATTCGAACCCAGGTCACCTCCTTTCCGGGGCCGGTGCTCTGACCACTAAGCTATAGCAACCCTCTATGTTTCCGTGAATATATCGACCTTATATGTAGTTCTTATTTTTATTAATTGATTAATTTTTATTTTTGTCCATAGAGCAATCCACTTTTTTTGATACGGTAGTTGAAATTACTTTGCAATGCCACCGCTAGATGGACGCCATGATTAATTGAATAATTCATTTTTATTTGGACATACATTTATACAACAGATATTATATATTCAAGAACACATTCATATTTGTGAATGTGTTGTCGATATATTCAAACATAGAGGGTTGCTATAGCTTAGTGGTCAGAGCACCGGCCCCGGAAAGGAGGTGACCTGGGTTCGAATCCCAGTAGTAACCTAATATTTTTTCGTGAATTAGATTTTTCTGTATGTCTTTCTAATTGATTAATTAATTTGGTTATTGAAGATAAATGACCTCAAATTTTGCATTTTTTTCAATATTTTTGATTATTAGGTATCTTCTGCAATTGTTTGCAGTAACTAGTGATGGTTAAATCGTTATTTTGACCGGTTATTTTCGGTACAGTTATTTGGGATTTGTATCTGATTGTATCGATGATTGATAAGATAATATATAATTGTGGTCAAAAATCGATGGTTGCCTTTCGAATTGCAAAAAATCAGTTATCCATCATCGACGCAATCAGATACAAATCTCAAGTAATGATTAGTGTGTCACCGGTTAAAATACCACCATTGACAGTAACTTATTTCGAATAATATAAATTCATTCGTTTTAATACTAGTCAAATAAAATTTTGCAGAAGTTTGAACTAAGCTTCGTTCAGGCAAAGCATTATAATAACTAAAAAATAGGAAATAAGTAATTTCGTAAGTATGATTTTTTTCAATTTAATGAAAAATAAATATGCGTAAATAAAATACGATTCACATCACTGTTCTTACTGTTTTCAAACTAGTTATGAAAAATAGGACTAACTTGCATGTCTGGAGTGAGACTCGACCCCGCGACCACTGGATCACTAGGCAAGTATCTAAGCCACCAGACTAACAGTTTACTCAGATAAACACTGGCCTAAATGGCATTGTTGATAATAGGCTAACTATTAGGTTATAGCATAATTATTCGTCATTTTTTACGCGACATTTTTTAAAGTTTGAAGTTCCATAGACATTTATCAGGATTAGGAATTTAAGCTGCAAATCGAAAACCACACACACACACATAAACCATATTAAGACGTGCCATTTACAATAAGGGTGGAAAACTGCTGAATTATATTTCGATCTCAAGAGAGGTTAGCGAAATGGCACACCGAGAGTGGTTTGTTCGCTTCAAAGCAATACCAACGCAACGGTTAGGCTTAGACGACAAGTTAGAAATGGGTCTATTCTCAGATTTTGGTGACTGCGAAAAACAACTTTAGAATACTTCACGCTCTTAACCCGCGGAATCGACCGTCTTCCAAGCAAATAGGGAGCATCTTCTGGGGTATTATGCCGTGTTTTTACGATCCTTCTGGCCGACGTTTCGGATCCCATTGAAGGGTCCACCATAAGGGGTTATGCACATCATCCCATTATCAGGTGTGCAACACCTCAGCCCTGATGATGGACCCTGCAATGAGATCCGAAACGTCGGCCGCAAAGGTCGTAAAAACACGGCATAATACCCCAGAAGACATAAACCAGAACATTCTGAGTGGCCGTGAAAACCTATAGAACATTCTTAAATAGGGAGCAGTAATTAACGTTGATGGTGACTACGCCCTCGAATGATAATTATGCATAAAATGTTTCTTTTTTTCGTTTTATGTTATGTTAAAATATTAAATTGGTGCATATTTATAAAAAATATGCATCAATTTAATAGTAGGCTTCGCGCTTTTAAAAGTGTAGGACCTATTTCAGTTCCTTGTGGTACATCAAACATCAACCTTCAAGGGTTTCTTTTGTTCCTCGTTTTTCCACTTTTCCATTTTCTCGTACGAAAGCAGTGACGCGCATTATCAATTATTACTGTTTATTTTCACTTTTCCTCCTTATAATCGCTGACATAAATCTATTTTAAATGTTTTTTTTTGTCTTGTGGGAGACATATATAACTATTTTTATGCCTTCCTGTTGTATGACCAAACAAAAAATTGTGAATGAATAAATACATGTTGCCTCGGGAGGTCCCCTGCTTTGTGTGGGAGCACATCTCAGCAAGAGTCGAGTACCTGGCCCTGGTCTACGTGGCAGTCGGGCAGTCGGGCGGGACACTCACCTCGGCTAGTGGCGCTTCATGTGCAGGCCGAGGTGGTCGCTGCGGGAGAAGCAGCGGCTGCACAGCTGGCAGGAGAAGGGCCGCTGGCCGGTGTGCTTGCGCGTGTGCCTGGTCAGCTCGTCCGAGCGGGCGAAGCGCCACGCGCACCCCTCCCACTGGCACTCGTACGGCTTCTCGCCTGCGGACACAATCACACACTCCTTCAAACACGCGGTCCACATTTAACATCTCACAATTCAAAATATCAATTGAGCAGCAACAGAAATTAACATCAAAATTTAAAAAAGCTAATACTTGTATATTGAGTAAATATTAAATACAAGTAAAGAAAATGTATGTGCGTTTATTTATTATTGAATTTTACCGCACTAGGTATGTGTTTTGTATACGCACTATTAGGTATACGCATTTTGTTTAGAAATGTGTTTGGTCAATTATATGTTTTTATTTATTTTCATAGATGGCGGTAGTGTGCCACCATACATACTGTATGAAAACTTTGAATAAATATTTAAAAATAATCACATAAAATTTGAGAATGTAAATCATTAAGGGTAGTTATTGTTTACATTAATGTAAAAAAATTAAGTATTTCTTGGATATTTTCAAAGATGTAAGTCAAAATATATCAAAGTTACAACATCCACGCGCTTGACACCAGCCTCGCAACATGAATACAAAACCAGAAGCATTGGCTGGTAGTACACTTGCTGGACTTGATTTGTTTATAAACGATGATTTTGTTCCATCGCGCGTTGGTTAAATGAAATTGCGCGCGTCTTATTTCCTGTTACGCATTTCCGTCCTTTTTCACGAAATCACTGCCACAGATTGCAGGAAAGCGAGAGGAAAGATGTTGAAAGGAAAAAACGATGAAAGACAACAAATGTTTATTTACAGAAAAAAGTTCCTTATAGTTTCAAAGTCCATATTTCTTTGACTTATGCTCTTTTTACATAAATATTGAATCAATTTATTACTAAATAAACCTATTCTATGTATGTGTGTCGGTATATTAAAGTCATGTATTGTCAAATTGACAACGACGTTTTTTGACGTTCGGCGGGTAGATATTCCTGTATCTTACGATGGATAAACAGATAAAAATTGAACTATTACAGCGGACCACGACGGTTTTACCCAATTCTGAATAATTGTATCAAATAATACCCCAAAAAGTCAACAGACGACGTTAACGGGTCAGTTCCACAAAAAAGTGACATTCATTGTTTTTCCCGAGGCGTCTTCAAATGCAGTCAACGAGAATTCCTAATTTATATTGTACTGAATTCGAGCTTTTATAGGAAACAAACCTATAAATTCTATTGTAAAAAATAACGTATTTTTTTGCAATAGACATTTTTTTTTTATTTCGTTCCAAACTTATAACGTCATTTCCATTATAACAATTTCGTTGTCTGTCTGTCCGTCCGTCGGTCCGCCCGCGTAACTTCGTGTAACGTCCGTGACTTTTTTATAGCATTTTTTTAACCTCTTTTTTCGAAATTTTTTCATTTCGAATTTTTTTCCAACAATTTTTTTTCGATAAATATTTTTTAGATTTTTTTAAAATAAAATAAATACATATTTATTCCTTAGGAACCGACATGTAAAAGTAGCGTCATTTTGATGGGTTACAGCTAGTTTTGTAATAAAGCAAGACTTGTATACTCGAGACATTATAATTTTAAGAGTATTTAGTTTCAACCTTTCCCTAATTATTTTAAAATTTACAAGCTCGTAGTAATGTATATACACATATGATACACATTATTTCATATTGATGAATTTTTTTCAAATTTCTACAGTAGTTACTATGAAAGTATGAACTTGTGTATGAAACAGGAGAATGTCACAAGTGTGGTACATAACTGTATTTTTTGAAAATATATGACACATTCATGTCATACATGCAAATAAATATATACAGAAATATTTAAATATAAGTATATATTACAATATTTAAAAATTTTGCATAAGTTCTGCATTATTTTGCATAAGTTCTGAATTATTTTGTGCTCTTTGATTATGACTGAATAATTTGTATGGAGGGTGTTTGTGTTCTGATATGTGTAGTAATACGATGTTTTTTATATAGTCTGTCTAATTTAGGAACATTTAATTCTTTAAGTAATGTCACGAGACGGTAGAAACGTAAAGAATTGCACGTAAACGAGGATTTCGCAGAACTGCACGTTTTACAATAAATAAGAAAACACTGGAAATGTTTAGAAATCAGTCGATCATACTCGAAATTTCGCGAAATGATATTCCCTATATTAGGGACGACGGAACAATTTGACGTTTTAGGCGAAGCGGCGATTTAGTGTGGCTAGCGACATACCTTAAGAGAGCACCTACCGAGCGTATAGTGAATAAGTGCGACCATAGACGTGTATATGAATTAAAGAACAGTGCTCCAATTAAATTCGTGTCCAGTTACTTTGGTGTTTAAACGTAAAAAAATTAATTAATTTCAAGTGTCTCTTTTGTCTCTCACCGCCGCGATCTCGAGACAATATTAAATCTGTTGAATGGGTTTAGATTTTTAAATATAATTTTTATTAGAAGTAAAACTCACTAACCGCAATGTTGGCCAAAATGAGTTATGAATACAAACATAAATATTCATTCAGAATATTTTGAGTATGTTCAAATTTGTAAAGAACACAATATTGGATTTTATCCCCATTAATAAAGATATATTATAGATGTCTCATAGAAACGAAGCTATATTTTTATATGGGAAAGTAGGTACGGAAGACTTTTTTGGGTGTTCATAGGGCTTACGTATCATACTTATCGTGCGGCTGGCTTAAGTGATCACTTTGAACAGTGTAACGTTCACCATTTCCACCCATGATAGACTACCACATCTATAAATTTTTTGGAAGTTGTATATATGTTTAAGTTACACAACTTGTTATCAAAAGTGACATCTGTATTAGAATATGGGAATGTATGGGAATAAACATTAATATATTTTTTATCTCTATTCTAGGTAAAAATTAGTAAGTAAATATTTAGTGTATATTTATAGTTATTTGGTGGTAAAACTCATCACTTGAACATTTTCAATAATTTCAATATCTCATTATCTCAGAACTACTCGATACCACTTAGTGAGTTTTACCTCTAAAGGGGCGATACGTTCCACCCCAACCAATGATTCCACACTGCAGTATGGATTGTATAAAGGCGGATTCGGGGTGCGGGATAAAACACCTACAAAGGTACACAAGATATCAATCGGCAATCCTGGCCTCTCCGGCGGATGGAGAGCGGTGGACAGATGGGGTAATCCGGATTATCGAGGCTGGGCGCGCGCGCGCGCGTGTGTGTGTGTGTGTGTGTGTGTGTGCGGGCGCGCCGAGACGGTGTTGCGCAACCCGCGCGGAGAAGAGGCCGCCTTGCGCAACTTTTTGGGAGAGGAGTCGGTCCTCCTCGCGTGGGGCGACCGAGGCTCGGGCGCGACAGCCGGAACCGCGGACGCCCGATACGTTTTCCGGGGCGTTACCTTTCTGGCCGACGCGACGTTTCGACGCGGTATTGCGATCCAGTGCTCAACCACAGCATCGACACTCGTGACCAGGGAATGCAATCCCGATCCCGCGAGATCTCGAGGCAGCTTACGAGATCAATCCCGAAACGAAAAATCGGACGAGATTATCGGGATTGATCAGCATTTTTTATGTTTTCTACGTTTAATTGTATATGTCTATAGAGCTTTTAGTAAGTACTTAAAACTTATGTTCATGTCACATTCAATTAATGAAAATAGCTTTGAATAATATTTGCTGTATTTTATCAACCTAACATAACAACTACTAGTTAGTAGTTTTTACTCTACTACATTGACTGATTGGTGCTTGGAAAAACGCCTACAAAAACTTTAAAGAAATGCGTGGATTGCATTCCCTACTCGTGACAAAACCTGCATTGCCTGCATTGGGATCCGAAACTCGACCGGTAAGATCGTAAAAAAACAGGGCGCAATACACCAGAAAACACAAACAGGAAGATTCGTGAAAATCTATGGACATTTTCGCCAATATGCCGTAAGATTTTAGATGCAAGAGGAAATGCATGTACTTAAGGATTTGAATCGTTCGAATCATAATGCTCTGCGACGCAAAATGTAAATATAGTTTAACTTAGGTATCTTATTATGTAATTAAGATAAATTATAGAAGACTCACAGAGACAAAGCTATATGGGAAAAGTGTATGGAAGTCTTTTGTACGATGGCGCATTCATCTTTCCTATTTAGAACATATACCTTTATAACTTAAAAAAAAATCAACGTGTTTATTTATCTTAGTTATGTATCTTAGTAACAAAATAAAACAGTGGATTCGAAACAAGGGGAGAGATAAAATTACACAAACACACTAACACAATATAACCTCATATATATCACAGTACACCTAGAACAGTAGTTTATCTCCGGCCTGTCGGCG
Source organism: Agrypnia vestita (assembly GCA_016648135.1). NCBI lineage: Eukaryota > Metazoa > Arthropoda > Insecta > Trichoptera > Phryganeidae > Agrypnia > Agrypnia vestita. The sequence goes on along the minus strand of JADDOH010023896.1, from coordinate 166,665 downwards.
AGTTATTACCCTACTCTTGCATTGACGCAAGGGTTGTCACTTTATTTTTACTCCCTTTCTTTTAACTCGTAGCGTCTGAGATTCCGACGCAAAAGGTAGACACGAAACCCGAAAATTTCCGTAATTCCGTAACCTAGTTTCTGCACTTAAATTGCAAGAACGCTGATTAATATCAACGTAGACTTTTAAAAACTCACAGTGTTTGTGATAATCAACACACCTTTTTAGTAAAGCACCACAAACATAAAAAAAGGCATTTTTTTTCTAAAACGGCGGCTGCGAGCGCGAATGGCACCGAAGGCACGGCCCTTACTGCCGCCGCCTTGTGCCCCCATATTCTACGTCAGTGTGCGCGTCGCAGTGCGTGCGTACACGGCGCCGAGCATGCACGCACACATTCTAATGGGTAGCGGCCAGATTGTATGAAGACGTATTACTGTTCTTAGTTTACTGTGTATATATGATATATTTTCTATTATAAACACTTTATTATCTATTACTATGTTTTGAACCTACACAGTATTGTAAACTATGCCTGTCTCAACACAGATATTTCTAGTGAGACAGGCACAGTCCAAACAAAATATTATAATTAAAATTAAATAGAAATAAATAAATAAAATAATCCCGCAGTGGATAATCGTGTTCTCAGAACAGACATATAAAAATATTGCTAATCTTATGATTTTGTTTAATATTGTAATTTACTTCGCCGTGTATTTACTTTTTTTTATATATATATTACTTATTTATTATTCACTTATTTAATTTTTTTAACTGCTCTTGTCTATCATGTTTTATTTAGTCTTGGTATATACATATACGTTACAAAGTGTTAAACTTCGATATTGTATACATTATCAAAATTTAGACTTTGACTATAACATATACAGGGTTATTTGGAAAACATTAAGGACTATACTCCTGCCTTGATTATGAGTCGAAAATGTCCAGGCTATTATTACCTAGTATCAATAGTTAAGGAGATATGCGACATCAAAGTTTGCATTTTTTTTTCAATATTTCCGACTTACTTTTTGTAAAACGTTGGACTATCATTACAGTAACTTATATCGAGTATGAAAAATTCATTCCCTTTAATACAAGTCAAATAAAAAAATAAAAACCTTCGAATTCCAATTGGAAAACACTCCAATCGGAAATTTTTCAGAGTTTTCATCATTCTATTCAACTTGTATTGAAACGAATGAATTTTTCGTAATCGATATAAGTAACTGTAATGATAGTCCAACGTTTTACAAAAAGTAAGTCGGAAATATTGAAAAAAAAAATGCAAACTTTGATGTCGCATATCTTCTGAATTATTGATATTAGGTCATGATTGCTCGAACATTTTCGACTCATACTCAAAGCAGGAATATAGTCCTGCGAGTTTATTAATGTTTTCAAATAACCGTGTATATTTGTATATTCTCACGATGCAGAGCGGTGTCCCGCGGTGGGCCGCCGCCGCGTGGTGGCCCGGAGAACGGTAACGCTCCGCGGCGGCGCTGAAGATGGGCAGCAGGACGGCTTGCGAAAGCGTGATCGCCAGGGGCGTCCAACACGCGGTCCGCCGCTTTCACCGCGCACCATTATCTTATTCTTCCTTTATCTACAGTGTGTTCAATTTTCACCCTGTTTACCTTTCATGAAACTCCATTACATGCAGGAGCGTGCAGCGAGAACGAGAAGTATGATTTTTCCTTAGCATATATTTTGAAGGAAAAAAAAAACAAACAACATATATGCATATCTCGTAATATTCCTATCACGATAATTGAGATATTATTCAGATTTTAATATTTTATGATATTTTGCCAGATAAATAATTAATTTCGATCATTTTCTTCCAAATCCGTGTTAAATAAAAGTCATGCTTCATGTTCTCACTGCACTCCTGACAACGTGTATTCTACTGGTTGTCATCTCATATAATCCATACTTAATATCACGTACAATTTTTTTTTTTTTTTTGTTTTGATTTACTTTCTTTTGTTTTGCCACATTACATGTAGGTATTTCGTATTTCTTACATCACTGCATTTCATGTTTATATTTTGCATTTAACTTTTCTATAATTAACATTACATCTCATGTATAAACGTCATTGCAAATTTCATCTAATAAATTATAATTTCCCCATCCTTGAGCCGCAGAGACAGTGGAGAGGTTTTGTGTTGTAGCCTCGCCGCGCATTTTAGCATTGACCATGTGGCGAATGTGTAGCCTCGATATGGGAGTTATTTCTTATAAAACGGCCCTGTATATGCGGTGGGTCAATATGGCATTAAAAATACGGTGTAAAAATAAAAAACAATGAAGTACATAGAACAGAGTGTTACGACTGTAATTCATTATAAAGGGTCCATTTTACATCCAATAATTTAAAAATAGTTTTGGCAAGAAGATAAATAGGAAAAAACTACGTTCCCCTCGGGGGGGGGGGGGGGAGATGTTCAAAAGAGTTCAAAATGGAACCACGCGGTCTATGGACGCTCCCTAAACTATATGTATAACTATTTTTTTTTGGATAGGATTATTTTTGCAAAACCTCCCATCAGTATAAGTGTCAATTATAATAAAGTTCGATAAGTGTCGCGAGCGGCCGCTTGGCGGGCCCTGGTCGCCTCTCTAATGTAGGCCGCGCGAGGACGGTCAGGTGGAGATGTGTTGCCCGTATCATCTGGAACACACACACGCGCGCACACACTGCCGCCCGTGTTAACGGAACCCCGGACAAAAACAACTTTTCACATACATAATTAGCGCTCGCATAAAAAGTCGTATTTTTAAAACTCAAACATGTACGTACGAGTTTACGATTTGTGCAAATCGGGCAAACATTTTTTAAAAATAAATTTCAAGATACAGAAATAGCAGTATTGCTTATTTCAGAATATGCCCGAATATAACATAGATACTTTTCTTTCTACATCTACATGTGATAGTGTAACTGTGTATAGGACTAAATTGAAACAATTCTTTACGTGTCAACTAAATGGTAATGGACAAATCAATTTTTCTTTTTCTTCTTTCTGTCCTTAGGTTTTCACGGCCGTTCAGAATCTTCTGTGTATAGTTTTCTGGGATATTCTGCCGTGTGTATGTGACCTCTCTGGCCAACGTTTCGGATCCCATTGCAGGGTCCATCATCAGGGCTGATGTGATGAGTGAGTGTTGAAGAGTAGGTTAAGTATTACCTTGCAATACCGTACCGAAGTCAGGGTGTCTCCAAATTTGTGTTATTTTCGGTACGGTATTGCAAGGTAATACTTAACCTACACTTCAACACTCACTCATCACATCAGCCCTGATGATGGACCCTGCAATGGGATCCGAAACGTTGGCCAGAGAGGTCACATACACACGGCAGAATATCCCAGAAAACTATACACAGAAGATTCTTCTTTCTGTTTAAACTTCTCTTTTTCACTTCTGTTTTTAATTTACTCAAATCTATTATACACACTTCATCCTCTTGATGTACTGTAATCTTTATAACTATCTGTCTTTCGTGATTTTTACTTGTAACTATAACCTTGTACTTGAATCTTTTTAACTACATATCTTATGTGATTTTTTATAATATAAATTTTTTTAAAACCAAAACATGAATGTACGAGTTTACGTTTTGTGCAAATCGGGCAAACATTTTTTTTAAATGTCTCAATGTCCCTCCATAACAGAGTAGGAGCCAGCGACAGCCGGACTTGCGTTGAGTTATCAATATTTTCTGTACATTTACACTATAGTAGGTAAAGGTCTTTTCATGTAAGCTTGCAATTAAGTTAGTGTGGGTGTACGCGCATTGTTTCGTTGTGTTAAGTTTACGGATACGAGAGGGGCGTATCCGTAAACTTAACACAACGAAACATTGCGCGTATTACGCACTGTACCCACACTAACTCAATTGCAAGCTTATACAAAAGACACGACCTTTTTTTCTGTCTCGGACAAACGTACACCGGGTAATATTGCATGTCAGTCACGGCGGAGGAGCTGCACGGAAACGGACATGACGGACATTTAAAAAAATTCCAATACAATTTACAAGTTTAATATATACCTACGTCATTATGTGAAAATTAAAAAATAATAACAATTAATCAGTCTCCAAGTTTGCGTTATGTTAAGTACTGGATTGCAGTACCGTGTCGAAAGCAGAATATGTGTGTCTTGATGTAGTGTGTTATGTATCTACTAACGGATGTCGGACTGTGCGGATCGTCGATTTGATTTATCCTGCAGCGCCGGATACCTCGTGGTACGGTATTGCGAGGCAATACTTAACCTACACTTCAACACACACTCATCAATCACATCAGCCCTGATGATGGACCCTGCAATGGGATCCGAAACGATGGCCAGAGAGGTCACATATACACGGCGGGGTACCCCAGAAAACTATACACATAAGATTCTCAACGGCCGTGAAAACCTTAGGACATTTTCAAAGCTAACATTTTGTGAAAGCGGCAACACAAAGTAAATGCCTGAAATATTTACAGCTTGCAACGTCACGAGACAGCCTTCCTGAGGCCGTGCGGGATACATTCCACACGTGAGGCTCCACGTGCGGGACCGGCAGTGTAGGCGCCCCCTACCGACACAGGCACGATATGATGTACCTGCGCGTTAATGGAGCGTGCAACTCGGAGGGACGTGGCGCAATCTCCGCTACTGGGCCACCGATATGTACATTTTGAATGAGACAATGTCAGGAGCCAGAAGGCCGCGCAATCAGCGACGGTGGTGTGAGACATCACCCCACCCTGAACGGCATTTTTGTGGCTTTTCATAATTAACAGGGTGTCTGTCTCAAAGCCAGTACGAAAGAATTTACAGGACGGATTTCGGATGCCTGCCGCGATAATGAGTCGAAAATGTTCAAGCAACCATGACTTAACATGAATAGTTATGAGGATATGCAATATCAAAGTTTGCATTTTTTTTTCACTATTTCTGACTTGTTTTTTGCTGGTTGAACCATCATTACAGTAACATATATCAACTATGAAAAATTAATTCACTTTAATACAAGTCAAATAAAATGATATAAGTCTTGCAAAAATTGAAAATATAATTTTTTACAAGCTTTTATAATTTTATTTGAGTAGTGTTGACTGTAAGGATAATTTATCTTTTTGCAAAAAATATGTCGGATATATTTTTAAAAAATGCAAAATTTTATATTGCATATCTCCATAGCTGTGGAACATGGTCATGGTTGCTTGAACATTTTCGACTGATTATTAAGGAAATAAGAAGTATAAAAGCAAAATATAAAAAAAAAGTTTTGAATGCAATCGAATGAACTAATTTGGAATGTACTGAGTTTGACATTTTACAAGAAATATAGCTCTGACCCTTCCAAAAGTATGTTTCTAAATCACTATTAAAATCAAAGGCAATAAGTATGTAACATCCATTTCAGCCAATCAACCCCATTATTGTAATATTAACTCAACATACTTATCTTTAAATATTTCTACTATATAATTCTTTGCATGTATATGTTATTAAAAAATAAAGTAATCTATCACACTTGTGACATTCTCCAGTTCCATAAACAAGGTTATACTTTCACGAGACTGTAAAAAATTTGAAAAAAAAACATAAAAATTAAATAATGTGCGTCATATACGATCCTGATATCCTAATGGCATCATATCAGCCTCCCTAAACCTTTTTTTTTTAAATTTAAAATAAGATAGAGACCCGAAAGATCTATACATAACATTTGGCATTGGCATATAACAATATAATAATAACGACACAAAGTCATTTGTCGTATTGGCTGAGTTTTGACGTTTTGGTGACTTCTATTTTGAAATTTTTATTAATCAATTGTCTGGTTTATTGTGGTAGGTCATTGTATAATTTTGATCCGTTACAAATTAGTCGTGGTTGTCCTGTTTTTGTTTTGACTTGAGTTATGTGTTATAGTTTTGAGCCGTTATAGTGTAGTGTTGATGATTTTTGTGTAATTTAATGTCTCCCTCTTATATTTCGCCATTTGCCAGCTAGTGATGAGTTTTAGTGTTTCGATTTTTGTAATGTTATCAACGTTTGATCGCTGCGTTATTCGGTAAACCGTTTCGGTTGATGTGAGGTACTTCTTAATACCGCATCGTTCGCTACGCTGTCAACTCACCCGTGTGGGTCCTCTTGTGGGCCTTGAGGTGCGAGCTCTTGGTGTAGACCTTCCTGCAGCCGTCCACGTCGCACGTGTGCAGCTTGCGCCTCGCCCTGGCCAGCGCCTTGTCCCCCTCCTGGGGCTGGTCCTGGCGGCCCTGCTGTCCTTGGATTCTGCGCAACGAGAAGGGTGACACGTCATCTTACACTTTGATGAATCATCGTATGCATCAAATACTTGCACCTCACACGTGTAATACTACAGAGAAACTCCACAAAAATGATCGATTCAGCAATTCTCATGATTGTAAACATAGTTGTTGTAAAGATGGACAGTCGTAAAGCATTTGAGCTGTTTAAATAACCTTTTTTTCAGAATTTTCACATAATGTAAGGGGTTGGACCACCTTGAAATTTTCATAAAATCTTTTTTTTGTTTTTATATTACAGCTCGAACTTCTAAGAATGATTTGAGTCATCACTCATTAGAAAATTCAAAAAATTGGCCGAGTTATAGCAATTACAGTATTTTTTAACATTTCTACGTATATTCTCCTTTTCAGACATGCGGAAATGATATCTCAAAAACTATTAGACCGATTTTATTCTAATTATTATAAAGTAAGTTCTAATATGTTTTATTTAACAAGGAACTACGTTCAATAAAAGGCGTGACCTTAAAAATTAAATTAAATATTTAAATCCAATATACGCTCTAGCATTTTTTTTTTCATAAAAGTTTTCATTAAAGCCATTGGCAATGCCAGCGAAATACGGAGGAAACGAGCATTTTTCCCCATAGCTTCTTTTACATTTTGTATCCAATTTTTGTATGGAAGGGTAACAAATTAAAATGTATATGTTACGTTCTATACATTTCAATCAGTCATTCTAAAACGACGCTCACTTGATTATAATTATTGAATCAATTGATAAATTACCAAATCAACTACGTTTCGGCCAACGATCGCCCTAAGAGTGAGAACTACGTGTAATTTCATATGTTCAAACAAAAAAAAATCTGAGGAATATTTAGTCGAATCTCACTCTGGCGGTATTTCGATGAAAAAATAATTGATATATTATATATGTAAATCAGAAACTCTAGCGTAGAAAATTTGTCAACTCACCTGTAAGCCGTGTCTCTCGAAGGCTCCGCAAGCTGCGGCCCGTCACTGTTGCTCGTGCGCTGGTTCAACGACCCCTCCTCGACGTCGGCAGCCTCCGCAGAATCCTCCGTCGCGTCCGTTCCAGGCTTCACGTCCGCGTCTCCATCGGCGTTTATCTCTTTAGACGAGCAGCTCCCCTCGGGGTCCAAAACTGGCGAAAAACGTTCCGACTTGACAGCCACGTCGTCCAAAACACTCGCGTTGCTATTGCTTTCCTTGCCGTCCACGATGGTCTTGGTCGTTTCGTTGGTGTACGATATAAACTTCTTTTGCAGGCTTTGAAACAACTTGCTGTCGGCTGGATGTTTCTCGGTGACGTCTACTTTGGTATCAAAATGCTTGGCAAACAGGGCTCCCAAGGCCGAGTTCTTCAGCAGCGGGTCTTGCGAGTTCTTCATGAGCGACGCGTTGATCAGATCTAAGTTTGCCGCGACGAAAGACTTGTCTACGTCCTGGGGGCTGTAGCACAGCTCCGGGTGAGCTGGTATCTTGGCTTTGACGTCTCCCTTCAATGGAGAGAGGTCGTTTTTACGCGACTTCATAATTTTCATCATGTCCTGGAAGCTCGTTGGGTTTATTTGCGAAATGTGGGCAGCCTTTTCTGGTTTGTCTTTGTTCGGTGATGTGGACGATCTCTTCCTCGATTGGGCTTCGCTATTTTTGTTATTCGTGTTGATGTTGTTGTTGTTGTTGAAGATGGGCGACCCTGCGGATAGGTGCGCCGGATGTCGACTCCTGGACGATGCGTTGCGTCTCTGATGGTGGGCGTGAGCTCGGAGGAACCTGCGCGTAACGAGACACGTTTAGTATCGCTTCAGGTCACGAGCCAAGTAAAGGGTTCTAACTAAGATACTAGTACAAAAGAAATCCGGGGTTCTTTAGAATAAGACAGCATGTTTCGTACATTAATATATATTGTACTAATGATGATGTTGAAGTTCTTGCAAATATCATTTAAAAAGCTATTCCTACACAACATCCATTTTCTTGTTACGATATATTATGTCTAAGGCCCGTTTGTATCAAGTTGGATTAAAGTAAAGTTCGTTTAAAGCATAGATTTTTACGAAAATTGTTTGGTGGAGGACGCTTTAAACGAACTTTTACTTTAATCCAACTTGATACAACCTGGCCTTAGTGGTCGAGTCGTTGGTTTGGAAGTGAGGGAGATGGGAAGGACGAAGGGGAAGGCGGTCGTGACGTAAATGCCTATGGTCGTATGGATTCGCGAATATAAAGCCGAATCTAGCGTCGCGCAGTGTAGTGGGGAACAAGCGGAGACTTACAGTTCGGCATCCTTGATCCTCTGCAGGGCGAGCAGCGCGGCCTGCTGCTCCAGGAGCGCGGGGGTGAGGCGGGGGCCGCTGGCGGCGCGCCGAGTCGGCTCTGGGGGAAGCGAAAACCAACATTACAACACACAACGGACAAGTTTCACGATGTTGTTAATGCTATATTTAATGGAATTAAAATGTTCAAAACTAATAAACCGGCGAAGTCTGTCAATAAATTACGGAGAAAAAGATTATTTTGTTTACGTATTTTAGCGCAGGACGACTGTGGCCCGTGTCGCCTGTGACGTCATTCGACCTAGTCGAGATCGTCGCACCACGGGCACAAAGCGAACACGAGCCGCGTCGTCTAGTTCGAGTGACGTCACACGGCGGACCGTTGCATGAAATTAAATTAATTTTGCAAGAGCAATTTTAAAGTCCCATAACTCGAATGAGCGATGTTTATTTATGAAATTTATCTTATAAACTTCGAGACATATAAAAATGAAAATAAAAACTTTTTTTTTGTAAATGTCAAGGTGGTGATCCCGTAATAAGTGTCAAAAAAAAGTTCAAATAACTTATTGCTTTATCAAATCAAGAAATTTTGACCTCAATTTCAGGCTCCCAGGGTGGTGTTACCCTTTTTCAAACAATCTTTTAATATTTAATTTTAAACAGTGCGTAATTATTTCGTCAGCGTAATAGTAAATAAGAGGTTCTATCCATCGGAACAAGTCGTCTAATTTGATAGAGTCCATCGACTATCCGTGACGTCACGCGTCGCGCTTAATGCCACCGCGCGTTTCCCAAGGCTCGCACAAAAACTGGTCGCCGCTTCCACGTCAAACGGCCCGACAGCGGCCCGCATGCCCGCACCGGCAATTAGACGCATATTTACCTAAACACGCACAATGATACCGCACACATGCGCGGATAATGCTAATTCACGTATGCACTCGTATGGCGCAATGACATTAATGTGTTCTAAACTAAAGTTGAATTTAGAAAAAAATTCAGTAGAAAATTTTGATTCAAAAATCAATATCAATATATATATATAAAAAGAAACCCGTATTTCCCTATCCGCCAAGTTTTCTCCACAACCAGCCACAACCACCCACCGATGGTTATGGTGGTGGATAGCCCTTGGTGTCACATCGAAAATATGCGAGTTTGGTGGGGGTGGCTGGGCGTGGGTGACGAAAATGTGCTTTCTAGCACATTGTTTTGTTATGAGAAGGTCGCAAATGCTTCAGACTGCTTCAAAATAGGCGCGCCTACTGTGTCGGTGAATCTAGAAGGTTCCGGAAAAACCTGCTTCAGAAAATTCTATAAGGTTCTAAACTGAGTGGAGAAATGTGTCGGTGTGTCTAAAAGTCCTGTTCATTCGATAAATTTCTTGAAAGTTCTGGGAGGAGAATGTTCTATAAGGTTCGCGAAAGGTCTATGACGATCCAAACAGTGTACTAAAAATCTACGCGTGCGAAGCCGCGCGGGCACAGCTAGTTATGAGTATAAATATTTTTACATATGGGGACAAGCGACGTTAAAGTTTGCATTTTATTTCAGGATACTTGCTTCAAAAACGTTTAATTAATTTCATTAGACCTGTATTAAGGCTAAGGCATCCCTTAATGCCAGATATTGACATGTACTAAGGGATGGTCAGCTTAAAGGGTGTCTCATGGCTAGTAGCAAAAACATTCTGCCTTCCTGCCTTGATATAATGAGTCGAAAATGTTCAAGCAATCATACTTATGGTGATATGTAACATCAAAGTTTGCATTTTTTTTCAGTAACTTAACTTTATCAGTAACTTATATCGATTATGAAAAATTCATTCGCTTTGATACAGATCGAATAAAATGATAAAAACCTTACAAAAATTGAAAACAAATTTTTTCGAGGGCCGTTTTATGAGCAATAATTCTCATATTGGCCCTACAATTTCTCCTCCCAATTCGGCATTTTTTTATACTAAAGTGATCATTCATGCTCCTGTTTTCTTGTATATCTTACTTAGTGCATGCTATACTAATATTGGATTTTATTGATTATTTCACAGTTGAACATTAAACACACGCAATGAGCATTCATTAACAGTAGATTTGACGAACACTTTCAAATTATAATATATTTTTTCTGTATGGCTTTGTCTTCAAGTTGTAAATGCTCTGTAAAATATAAAATATATATTGAAACCATTAAGTTTTACTCAACTTAATCGCATATTGCCGATAGCTTGTTCCTAGACCGAAAGCATCGCAGCTGTTGAAAAGCCACGACCAGTGACACTGGCTAAAACAATTTTTTTAATTTCTAAAATTAAATGAAAGAAATTAACATTATGTACCGTTCCGGCGAAGACACGCGTCTTCGCCGGAACGTTTATACCCAAAAATTATACGTTATACCCAAAAGCCAAAACCGACGACGACAATTATATTGACTGTAGGATGTCGTTGTTATCGTACACGGTAAATGTGTTTGTAGTGTAATATAATAATGTTCAGCGACACTTTACGATAGCCCTGTACACTATGTATCAATGTATATATATATATATACCCGTTAGTTAGAACACGTGTATAGCATACATTACAATTATTTAAGTACATAACTAGTTTAAACTACTTGTACGCTGGAAATAATCATCTTACAGCGGATCTCAAATCACACAGGTAAGATGAAACATGGTGGAAAGCCCGTCTTTTTTCATATAACGCAAGTCGATGGTCCTTCTGCATCAGTGATGTCCCTGGGTAAAGTACCGCCTTTAGGAGGGGACTTCAGGCGCGTGCAGTGAGTACATTAAAAAACGATTTTGAAAAATGAAAAAAAAAAACATCTAAATAAAATATTTATATATTAAGAATATTTAATATAATATTAATATTAATATTAAATATTATATTTTTAATATTAAATATTAATATTAAGAATATTAATATTTAATATTAAAGTGACATTTTAATTCGATTTTTTTCAAAATATATGCTTAAGTAAATGTCATGCTTCCATGTTCTCACTGCACACCCCTGCTTCAAAACTATTTGCATCTTATACTATGCATTTTTTAGAAATTAATTACTCATATATCGATCCGTGAATTTAAAAGATTAATATGAGTAAGTTTCAGTCCATTTGTTTTACAAAAGTTAAAAGGTCCTACTTTTTATGTTAGGTTATGTTGTGTACAATTTCTTACTAATCTTCTTATTCTTCTTCATGTGCCCTGTCGCGTCCCCCCGACGTCGGCGATCATCTAGGAGAAAGTTTCCCTGTCCAGGGCAGTGCGGAACAGCTCTTCCACGCTTCTTATCCCGGTCCACTCACGGATGGATAATAATAATAAGAATTATTATTAATAGAATTAGTAATAGAAGTAAAAAAAAAAACCGCCAAAATATTAAAGAGTACCTACCTATTTCGAATTCTAGAACGCTACCCCTACAATTTTTTATCGTAATCGTTATAAATTTTTATTACACAAAATCATTATGAAATCCATAAATAATAATGAATGTATTATAAATAACCAAAAAAAAATCTAATTTACAGTCCTATCTTGAATATGTTCCCTTTTACCCTAACACTTGTTCTTTCGCACCCCCCACTATTTACCCCCATTGGACACTTGACACTGAGGTATACGATTGTTCATAATTTTGTAAAGTTTAATTAGTATTAAGAATACCCTGACGAAGGAACGTTGTTTCCGAAACCGGTTGGTTTTACCAAAAATTAAGTCGTGATAAACTAAGTTAATTTGTTTAATTATATTCTGTTACACTTTTTTACACAATAATATAACTCGTTCCCTTACATTTTCGTATTCAACCCCATTTTCCACCCTCAAGCACCGCCTACGTCTGGGAGACGTCCCTGATCTGCATATTCTCAGCCTTAATAGGCTCTTAACATTAGACGATTGGATGGATGCAACTTCCACACGACTCGAGGCTAGGCGAGATTGAGAATTGTCGGGATTATAGCGTGTCAAGCTAATACATTGCTGTGATTATGATCTGCCTAGGAAATAGCATGTCTGGATTTTGGCGCGGTAGGATAATGGATTGTTGAGATTAAGCATTGTAAAAATTATAGTTTGATGAACAAAAAAATGCCTGGATCGTGAATTGTGTGTGCGACTATCGTCATCATCATTATCAGCCGTTTATTCTATCCTATACACTGCTAGATTAAAGCCTTCCCAAGAGTCTAACTTTTTTATATCCATTGTTATATGCTGCCACTTATTTCCGCAGAATTTGATAATTTCGTCTAGTTTTACTCGAGGTCTTCCCCTTGGTCGTATCCCTTGACCCTTTTCATGCAGTGGCATATGTGGCCATCCGTTGGACATTGGAAGAGGCATTCTTTGGACATATGCAGTCCAACCTAGCCGAGCGACCTTGAGTGCCACTATTGGCTGCACTCAAGGTCTGGTCCGTCGTTAGGTGAAAAACATATCTCTATCATAAACTTAGATGATTTTAGGTGGAAATGAAAATAATTCATTGATCAGGTACGTACTGAGTAAATGAACCTTAAAGGTGGTTCAGGTGGAGCCGGTGTAAAGTTGGTTGTAAAATTACTATTGACCTTAAGTCATGGTCACTCGAACATTTTCGACTCATAATCAAGGCAGGGATCCACCTGTAAAATATTGTTGACTAGCTCTGTTACACCGTGTATTATATTTAAAAAGGGGATCCAAAGTCGCGTGATCAATTTCCGGGAGGATCAATGTGTAAGGGATTGGACTGGCAGAGGGATCGATTGTCCGGGATCAATTGAAGGGAAAGAATTATCGGATAATTCATTCCCGGGGGACCATAGTCCATGGACCATGGATCCTTTTGCTCATATAACGGTGATGGGAAGGCAGAGTTTCGCCTATCACTGTCACAAGATTATGGATTATTGTATTATGACTTGTGGAAAGTATCGGTTATTATGGTTTTGAATTATTTATAGATCCAGCTGCTCTTGCAGTTTTGCTGATAGTAACAACACAAGACTATCGCCAGTAGAAAACAAGCGCAGAGTGTCGGCAGGCGGATTATATAAGACGATATCTCCCGGCGGGAGGACTTTCCATTGGAAGCGAGGCGGAGCTGGTGGCGGTGACGCGGCGTGAAGGTGATCCAGCCTTCCGGCTCGCGGCAGATGAGACCCGCCCGCCCGAGGTCACGCCGGGTTAGGCAGAGGTCCCGTGGCGCCAGTACTGTAATACCGGTTACGGCCCAAACAGGGCTGCGCCAAGCACTCGCGACGGGCGGACCGCTTTCTCTTTTGGGAGCCGGCGACCTTAATGGTCACTTTACGCGGCTATGACAGTCATGACTTAGTCGTGCTAATTTTCCTAACATTATAGTTGAATTTGTCTAACGGATCACATTAGTTTGATTAAGTGCAGATATTTCGACGTGTATTGGTTTAGTTTAGTGCAGATATTTCGACGCGTATCAATTCAGTTTAGTGCAGATATTTCGATGTGTATCAATTCAGTTTAGTGCAGATATTTCGACGTGTATCATTCAGTTTAGTGCAGGTATTTCGACGTGTATCATTCAGTTTAGTGCAGATATTTCGACGTGTATTAGTTTAGTTTAGTGCAGATATTTCGACATGTATTAGTTTAGTTTAGAGCAGATATTTCGAAGTGTATTAGTTCAGTTTAGTGTAGATGATTCGACGTGTATTTAGATTAGTTAAGTGCAGATATTTCGAGGTGTATTTAGTTCGTATTGGCTCCCGATTTGCTAAATTTAACGTAAACTTGTTAAATCATTTTTCAAAACCCATAACTAAACAGGCTTTTAATAAATTTTATTATGATAGATCCATTTACTTTTGAAGCATTTCTTTAAAAAAATATAAACAAATAAATTGTTATAACATCAAAAAAATTATAACCCCGAAACACTATTTTAGTTTTCATGCAATAGAGTTTATCTTTGGTACACTTAATCTCTATATTTTCAAATAAAGACCTATATTTTATTTACAAATTGATTGTATAAAGTTTGAAAAAGAAGTGATGTTATTCAGACATTAATATTTTTCGATAAGTTGTTAAATATATCGTTTTAAAAAAGACAAAAATTAAACGTTCTGTTTCCTATATTGCAGTATCCATAAAACCATTAAAACATCGATTATTTTAATTAAATTTTACACGCGTATTAAGAAAATTTCACTGTCATTAATATAAAAATATTCAAAAAATTATACCTCATACTCAAGAATTCTAATTAATGAAATCGTACGGTCTGTTGAAATATTATTTTTCTTTCAAATCAGACTTCGGTTGGACAATTCAAGGGACCTCCGCCGGGCCCGAGCGGAGCCGAGCGCGCCCGAGCCCAACCGAAGTCTGTCCCAATCTCTACCAATAAAATGGTCAATCACTGCGCTCCGCCCACGACGACCGAGTGGCGGAGAAACCACGCAGTCGCGCCGACGCCGACGGCAGCCCTGCGAGGAAAGGCAGACGCTCTCGGAGAGCGGTCGGTTGGGCCGGGTCAGTTCTATCGACCTCCATGTGTCGCGCTGCGTTATCTGCCGGCGAGGTCGCCGCGGCGGGGGGGGGGGGGGACCGAATCGCGCTGACGAAATGCAACACCGCCGCGGATACAGATAGCGCGAGCTTGTCAATATTTAATGTTTACCGCTTCAATCTCGCAGCCAGCGAGGCGAGACTTAGATAAAATGGACAATTAACAGATTGCGGAGCGGAATCATTTTGAATAGGGCAAATTAGATAAATCACTTGGCAACGACAGTTTAAACGGTAGATCTCGTTTAAGCAGGTGCGCGTGCGCACTATGAGGGATTTTGATGTGGAAATATGGCGAAAGAGGCGACATAAGGGTGATGAAATGGAATGCATCAATTATTATCGAGGAATCCCTCTCCTAAATACATCGTACAAAGTTTAACTGTAAATAGTTGCGGATATTTTATACCAACCGTATGTTTTTCCGAGAAACGATTCTCGACGTTTCGTTGAATGCTTTTTCAACGTCATCAGGAGGACGACCTTTGCTCGCGGAAGTAGAGGGCGGACTGAGTTAAGGTTGTTATTACGGCCGTTAGACTTATTTGTTAACTGAAAAGTTAAGGTTGTTATCTTAACTGAAAAGTTAAGGTTGTTATTACGGTCGTTAGACATATTTAACTGTAAATAGTTGCGGATATTTTATACCAACCGTATGTTTTTCCGAGAAACGATTCTCGACGTTTCGTTGAATGCTTAGGTAAAGGACGACCTTTACCCGCGGAGGTACCGTACAAAGTATTTGCCAGCATCCTTTTCTCCAGACGTTACCATACGCTGGTAGGCCGTTATCAAAGCGGATTTCGCCCAGGAAGATCCACCACATACCAAATATTAGAAAAAACACTTGAGTAGAATACCGATATACACACCACCTCTTCATCGACTTTAATGCTGCATATGACAGCATTAACCGCTCAAAACTCTATAAGGCGATGAAGTACCTAGGTATTCCCAACAAACTTATACGAATGGTAAAGCTCACTATGACCCAGTCACGATGCAGAGTTCGGACTCCAAATGACACTTCAGACTCATTTTACGCGCTACATGGCCTCCGCCAGGGAGATGCCCTAACCTGCCTACTTTTTAATATCGCTCTGGAGAAGTGTGTAAAAGAATCTGAAATACAAACAAGTGGGACAATATTTTACAAATCAAGTCAGATTTTGGGTTACGCGGATGACATTGACATTATTGGTAGATCCCAACGTGTGATGATGAAGACATTTGTTGAGCTGGAGAGAGCTACTAAGGAAATAGGACTACGCATCAACTCCAAAAAGATTAAATATATGCCTGCCACTAAAACAGTTATTAATAACCAGACCCCAATCACAACATAGGCTCGTACACAATATAATGTATTAACAATTCACCTACTTAGGATAAATAGTGACCAAAGTAAATGACACATCAACCGAGATCAAACACAGAATACACATGGCAAATAAATGTTTCTTCGGTTTGAGAAGATATCTCGCATACCAAACGCTGTCAAGGAAAACAAAAGTTACCATCTATAAGACACTATTACGTCCTATATTAAAGTATGTCTCTGAATGCTGGGTATTGAGTAAAATTGATGAAATGTCTGTCCTTGCATTTGAAAGAAAAATACTCATAAAAATATTCGGTCCAGTACAGTTCAACAGAGTTTGGAGAATACGATACAACGAGGAGGTCTACAATATTTACAATGAGCCCAACACAAAATAATTTATCAAAATAGGGAGGCTGCGATGGGCAGGGCATTTAGAAAGAATGAATGAAGAGAGAATGCCGAAAAAAATTCTCCACACAAAGCTCCAAGGTAGACGCAGCGTTGGTAGACGGTGGAATGCACCAAGACCTAAAAACAAAACATGTCAGGATGGAGGAACATGGAGAGGAATGTTGGAGGAGGCCAAGGCCCACAATGGGCTGTGGAGCCATTGATGATGAATATGGCGAAGGAGCTTAGGAAGGTCAAAACTAGATAGAATGGTAATGAAGGGTTTCAAAAACACATCTGCCTTGAAGATCCAGAACTGGAGAGAACTTACGGCCCAAGACCGAGACCAGTGGAAGAAGGCTTTTGAGGAGAGCAAGGGGTTGTAAAAAAACGGTAATAAAAAACAATAAATTTAAATCACAGATCGTCTTTAAGATGCTTCCAAAACTTGACACTAAAAATTAAATTAAAATATATGTAAGTATTCTAAGGTTAATAAGTTAATCCCATTACAATTACATAATGTACAATAATTTTGTTCTGTCAGTTTGTCCGCCCGCCCGTCCATCCCTCTGTCTGCCTGTCCCGTAACTTCTTTTATAAAAACTTTTCTTCTTTTTTTAATTTTCTTTTTTTTATAAATAAATACTTATTCTTTAGGAACCGACATGTAAAAGTATCGTCATTTTTGACGGGTTACAGCTAGTATAGTAATAATTTCAAATATTTTTCATATTAAATATCATAGCCTGAACAACCGTCGAGCTTGCACGCGAAGATGTATGAATGTAGACGAAGCGAAAGTTGTATGTCAGGACAGAAGAGTACGGCACTCTATCCTCTCTGCCTACCCCCACGGGGAAACGGCGTGATGGTAAGTAAGTAAGTAAATATCATCGTATGTGGGATACAAAAGCAAAGGCAACAATATCCAATAAAAATAATGCAGTCATATTACTTATTTAAAATGTACAGCCTATTCATTTATAGGAAACATGAGTTTGGCAGGGATAGACACATACATAAATATAGAATTCAGTACATTTTAAATTAGTAATCCTCGGTGACTGCATTCAAAACATTTAATTTTTTTTTGGATATTGCCGCCTTTGCTTTTATACCCCACCCATATAATAAAATGACGTGTATTGAAACACGCTTTTACTGACATATTTCTGTTATGTGCTCATAAAAAAATGTTGCAAGCTGTCAAATTGTCGTGTCACCAATCAACGCCGATTTATTGGCACCGAACTGATTGACATCTGAAAATCAATACAGGTAACTGTTAAAGTAATTTCACACATGAAATAAAAATGAAATACTGTTTTATATTGATTATTCATAATTGTTGTATAAAATGGGACACTTGTATAAACAAAAAAAGTTATTAAAGACGAAGCTCTTCTCGAAAACTATTCCAATTTTATTGTAATAATTTCTCAATTATTTTATATTTTAAAAGTATCGTTTTTTTAACTAGGTTAAATTCATTTTTTTAGTTAAATTAAACTCGTGAAGTTTTTGTTACAAATAAGATTGTCGAGGACCTAAAAGCAAGGGCTGCCACATTCACGTATTTTGAATAAAGAAGACACCTCAAGAGCTTTTGTTACTACCTACGAGTTATGTATGTTTGTGAAAAAAAAATAGCGTTAATTTATCCAATATCAAAAACGTCCGATATCATCAAAGTAGGAAAAACTATTAATTACGAACAGTCCATTCTATCCAAGTTATTAAAGTTGTACATAATTGATGGGTACCTGGAGAAGGTCTGTGCCCCGGGCAAGGTTAAGCAAAATTGTTATGTTTTAAATGCTTGCCGCGCGTCCGCCAAAAGAGTAAAGCTACTGATACACACGCTTATTAGTGGCACGTCAGCATGCGCAGTATTGACCTTCTTTAGCCTGCGCTTATTAGTGGCATGTGTGCACGCACATTGCTAGTAATAAGCATGCTCATTAGTGGCATGTTCAAAAATCAACCGCTGGTTGATTTAGGCTACGTTCACATGACCGCGCGGTACCGCGCGGAACTACTCACCGCGCGGTACAAGATCTTAATAAATAGAGTTTATCGTCTACATTAACGCGCGGTACCGCGCGGCACCGCTCCTACCCGCGCGCAAGATCTTGACCCGCGCGGTACCGCGCGGTGCCGCGCGGATCAAGATCCTATAAGCCTGTATCGACCCGTTCAGTTGATCCGCGCGGTTTGAGACGGACAGACGCATAGATCGAAGAAAATGAGTAGCGAAGACGTATCTATCGATTTGCTTATCGATGAAATTAAAAAAGAGATGCCATCTAGAATCTTAGTTCGAAGGACTATTCGAATAAAATAATAAAAAGAAGATCTTGGTGATACCTTGATGCAATACCTTATAGCATGATCACTATGTTTTAAATCGTTTTCAACGCAATCATATAAAAAATCAAAGGATGTAACCGACATCTTGAAAAAGTTAAAAAAAATTGTCTTCGTGTAGTCTCAGGTCGGGATATAAAGTATAAAACAGGCTTGAAGAAAGTCTTTGACTTAAAATAGGATGCACCCAGTATCTTATTTGTCTTCTTCTGCGATGTTTCAGTTTTCGGTATAAAATCCGTAAGCAAATTGCCTCCACATCCATTCTCTAACAATGTTGATGCCGGACTGGCTCGCGTACAATGCTGTCATGTGAACGCTCTCACCGCGCGGTTCATGTGAACGTGGCCTTATGAGCATACTAATGTTATTCACCATAAGAAGGGGTATCTTTTGAGCATGTGTGAACAGGCTCGCTTATTATGAGCATGCTTATGTCATTCGCGGCTAGTAGGTATCGATTATCAATGCGATCTTCCCAGTCCGCGACAGATGAAACAAATATGGCGCGTTGGGGAGATGATAAAACATTACTTTTCGTGACTTATTATAGGAATCACGAATGTCTGTGGAATACTCGGTCACCGCTGTGTAAAAATAATATAACAAGAAATAATGTTTATGAAACATTATTAAAAGACATGACTGATTCAAATTTTATAATAAAAATTATAAAAACTAAAATCAAAAATATTTTGATTTATTGGTTCACTTGAATTTTCTATTTCAGTTTGCAAAGTTTCAATTTTGAACTAGAGTTCCTCTCTATTCCATGACAAGAGCATGCCACTAATAAGCATGTATGTTTGATTGTTAGCTTTGCTTTGATTATTAGCATGCTTAAAATAAGCATGCTAATAATGAGTAAGTGTGTACAGTTGTTAGGGCATGCTAATGAGCATGTCAGTAATAAGCATGTGTATCTGTACCTTTACGGATTCCATATCTTCAACGGCAGCTTTATTGCTTGATGTTCGGCACAACGGTCTGAAGCCGCAGTGAAACCAGAAGTATGAAGATTTATTAATAATATACTCAACACCCGACGCTGCAAGTTATTCCCGGTATGAATTAAAGTTCAAGCAGCTCCAGAGGCGACTTGCTTGGGCGCGCTGATCACGAACACTTGTGACAATGGGCAATTCCAAGACACGTCCAACCGGCTACAGTTGCTCTGAACCAACTCAAAAAAGAAAGCAGTGTTGTGGAGACGAAGTCGTCAGAACCCAGTCGACGCCTTTTTTTTAATGTCTATTTTCTGTTGTCTAACATCAGCTATTAATATGATGGTGAGAGTGACTGCTTCTCTCGAAACTACAGATAAAATAACTCAACGTGTATGTCGTACAATGCATATCAATTGATAATATTGCCGAATAATTAATCATTAATTTTGATTTCGTAGAAACATTTAAAAAAAACAACTATATAAAAAAAGCATTGTCTATAAAAAGTCTGAGAACCAAAAAGATTTTTTTAATGAATTAGAATAAATAATTTGTTATGAATTGATTTATTTCGGATTTTTTCTTTTTTCTTACATTATTTTTAAAGCACGCAGAAGATAGTATGAAATTTATAAACACATACAGTGCATTCAGATGTTTAATAATAAGTTTTAATGTGTGAGTGCCTGTACGCGAATTAAATATACACACACTTTGTTTGTGGTAGTTAGCTATGGTGGAGTGCACTCGTACACGTGTCAGTGTATTTCAGAGGCAATATGCCGATTTTTTATTATAGATTGCACAATAGATTATAGATTATATTATATTATAGATTTAAAAAATTTATAGATTGTATTAAAGGATATGTAAATGTAAGTTAGTGTAGATAGTATATTAATAATAGAGATGAATTATAGATGTCGCATAGAGACGAAATTATATTTTTTAAGGGAAAGTAGGTGTGGAAGTCTTTGGATGTTCATAAGGCTTATGATCTATCACACGGCTGGCTTAAGTGATCACTTTACACAAAGTAACGTGATAGAATCGCCACATCTATCAAATAAATAATGATGTCCCCCTGGAATATAATCATGTACCGAGTTTGTTGAAAAATTTGGACAAACTCAAAACATTTTGAATTAATAATAGATTGTAGAATATTAAATGCAAAATACTAGTATATGGGATGTCATATTAATTAACTTAAGAAATAAATAAAATAAAAAAAAACTTAGCCAGTATGTGAAATATGCACACTTTACACTCTTCGGCGGCTAACTTCGTGGTGTGAAAACTTCCGTCGCATGATGCGCGCGCTTTTCGTTGCATATTAACTTTTTTAATTCATAATGAATTTGACGTAGTTATGCAGAAAGCATCCAACCCACAAAATGCTCAAAATGAGTTATGTGCGGGTTTGGACAGCTCAATATCATATCTTTATACGCTGAAAACGTCCGAGCTGTAAGTGATATAGATTTTTGTAAATTCAATATATTTCTTACCCACATCATAGCCATCACCGCTAATTTAACTCAATAATTAAAAAAATGTGGTTTGACTGTTTTCTGCGGCTTCAAATGTACAAACTCTTGGCAAACAAAAATATTGGTTAAAAACATCCATGCGGCATTGAAGCATTATACAACTTTTTAATTTTACTGTTACTACACGATAATGATTTTATAGAAAGCATCTAAGGGAGTTTTCTACGCCTCAGATAAAACTTTTTACTTCGAATGACGTCACGCCTCAGTACCCATCACCGGGTCTTTGAACCGTTGCCATAGACACAATGAAATGTTTACTGAGGCTTGACGTCACGTAGACGAAATGACAGCCGCGGGCATTTTTGCGCGAAATTAAAATGATTTGCTTAAAAACGTTAGTTTATTACTGAAATAATGTTATTTTCACTAATAGTAGACGTGTACCTACAATATAGAATGTTATTTCAAAATCTGTCATCAAGTCTATTATAACATCAAAACTTTTCAAAAATTGAACAATCTAAGGGCTCGCGCATTCAAGAGGATTCCGTACCAGAGGCGGTCCGTCCTCTACGAAGAGGCAGCTACGACGGAATGCGCGGCAATACCATTCATTCTCGGCTTTCTTCTCTTCCCGAGTGATTTACGGAGAGCGCGCCGCCTGCGCACAGCGGCGGCCGGAAAAACTACTTTTTTCTCCGCGGTCAGCTGACTAATTGTTGATGGACGTCTGTCACTCCGACTCTCCGACCGAAGAATTAAATGGAAAATGTGGAACTGCGTATATTGGAAATGTAGAAAATAGCCGCGGGTTGTAAAAGGCGCAGTGGCACAGTGCTGGCAGCGGCATATTTCTCTGAGTTTCTATTAAAAAAAAATTATCGCAACTGCGAATGCGAAATGTGACCGATTGTCATTGGCCAACGATGTAAGATAAAAAATATCGAGGTATAAATGAGTCGCTAATATCAATGGCGGTCTATGTCACATACAGTAAAATTTAATAAAAAAAAACTTTTGGTTTTTGTACATTTATTTCACAATATTAAGCGGTTTCACCACTCTGGGAGCCTGAATTTTATTTAGAAATCATGTGATTTTTTAAGATGTGATTATTTTTTTTATTTACACTTACTAAGGTACGTATTCAACAATTAATTTATTCAATATATAAAATAGATGTCTCATAGAGACGAAATTATATTTTTTTATGGAAGAGGATGGAATTGGGTGTTCATAGGGCTTACGAAATATCGTACGGCTGGCTTAAGTGATCAATTTTCACCTTTTCCACCCATGATAGAATACCACGTCTATAAAAATTTTAGATGTTGTATATATTCAAGTTTTACATCCCGTTTCATTTGTATGTTGTAATTATCACTAGCGTGACGGGCATCCAAAGCTTTTTCATTCCCCTTAATTAAACACAGATGTCACTAATGAGATATCTATTTGTCGTTGGAAATTTTAAAGCAATATCCTTTATATATATAATGAGATTCTTCGATACGATTTTATTGGATAAGTTTCATTAGATGTCCATTACTAGTTTCCAAGAAGTTTACATTACTTCATGTATGTTTCACAGCTAGTAGCAAAAAGTTTACAGGTAGATTGCTGCCTTGATAATGAGTCGTAAATGTTCAAGCGACCATGACCTGCGAAATACAAACAATAAAAATCGAATAAAATGATAAAAACCTGGCAGAAATTGAAAATAGATTATTTTTACAAGGTTTTTACGATTTTATTTGAGTTTTACTGAAGCAAATGAATTTTTCATATTCGATATGAGTTACTGTAGCGATAGTTCAACTTTTTGCAAAAAATAAGTCAGAAATATCGAAAAAAAAGCAAACTTTGATATTTCATCTCTTTAATTATTCATATTAGGTCACGGTTGCTTGGACATTTTCGACTCATAATCAAGGCAGGAACGTAGTCCTGCGAGGTTATTAATGTTTTACAAATAACCCTGTATATGGATGAAAATTCGCAAAATGCGATAATTCTGAAAAAGAAACATTTAGTAGGGAAGGCAAACTTACCGCTGTTCTGCCGTCTCCGGGCCTTGGGCCTCACGCTGAGGTCCACGGGCTCCTGCTGCTCCGGGGGCCCGCTAGCCTGCGCAACACAACACACAGCATTCAGTTTACTTCCAACCTCTGATCGCCGCGACATACCCATCGTGTATACGAAACGTGTTGGGCAAGTCAGGTATACTGCCCCAATATGCTAAAAAGCATCTTCTCCATTAAAAAAATTACTGAGTAGGTAAATCAATCTTTTTTTTTTTTTTTTAAACTGACATGTAAAAGTACCGTCGTTTTGACGGGTTACAGCTAGTTATTCTAATGAATATTAATTAATTTTTTTCGCGTAGTCAATAGATATTGAATTAATACAGATAAAAAAGGGCCTTTTATTATTATTTGAGGTATTTTTGGCTAAATCCAAGATAATGGTCCCATTGCATATACAACGAAAATGATTATTTCACTATATTATTAAATGTACTAATAACAAAATGAAAAATAATTTACGTTTAAAAAGTAAGTATTAAATAAGATATTACACTTTAAAGTTTCGTACACTTTAAACAAAAATGCACTGCATATTTTGACATTTCATAGGCAATATATGAGGTTAGGTTAGGTTATTAGGTTTGGTTTGGTTAGGTTATTAGGTTTGGTTTGTTTAATTTAGATTACGATTATTTTAGTTAGATTAAATTAAATTATATAGTGAAATACTTATTTTCATTGTATGAACAACGGGACCATATTCTTGGATTATTCCGTATTTTTATATAGTTTAAACCTAAAAACTGAAAATTAGATACATTTTGCGTACCCCAGATAAATATAATAATGCAAAGTAAAAATGCCTACATTTAAAAATTTTTATGAAAACACGGCAAACAAGCTCATTAGAAAGGTAAAATATGACCTTAAAAGTATACAAAACCACGTTTCAAAAAATATGGATTTACTGCCTTTTAGCTTAGTGGGGCAGTATAATGTCCCACAGTAAAAATAAACATAAGATCAGATTATTTTTGTGTATGGATATGATACCTGTAAGGTAGGCGTACATCCCTTTCTATCTTTCTTCTATCCCTTTCTATCCCTATCCCTTTCTATCCCTTTCAAAAGCGACGCACTTTTATATGTTCAAATTTCAGTTTTTCGTTGGTAGTTTTCATGTCCTAGCAGTATATAAATGAAAACACATTCCTAAAAAGTCTGTTCTATAAGATTTTTTAATATTTAATTTTTTTTCAAATGTTTTCTAAATTTTTGTTAATTGATATTTTTATTATTTAATGTTTTTAAATTTATAATTTATTTAATAAACATACCTATTATGGTAAATATGCAAGTATACTCGAAGCTGAACACAGAGTATTGTTATAAGGACAGTTAAATAAATTTCAGCCGTGAGTTAAGGCTGCGAGAACAGCGCCGTCTAGCGTAGCGTAGCGCCATCTGGGAGCATTAGTGACGGATACTGATACATAGATAAAGCGTTACTGACGCTCATTGTTAAAAATATAAAGCATTAGTGACATTGTAACGGAGAGAACTATATATTTTGAAAGAATCACTGGCATAAGTTGAATAACATTATAGTTGAGAAAAAACATATCGTATCTGCCAAAAATCAATTTTCGTTTTATTATTTTAAATCATCCAATTTACTCAATATTTTTGGCTAATGTTAAAAATAAGTTTAATTTTCGTTTAATATTTGCTTTCTTTGAAACAAAAAATTTTTTTTTTAACATTGCCCAAAAATATTGAGTAAATTAGACGGTTTAAGAAAGTAAAACAAAAAAATATTTTTTGCAGATTCGAGAGCATACGAGAGGACCGTCGATATGTACCTACACAGTCTCTAGTAAATTATATAGTATTTTGTTATTGCTAAATAAGGTGAGTTTGTGTATTTGGCGAGTGTATTCGATAGACGAAGACTGAGAAAGGTATATAGAAGAGGGAGGGTTCTGCAGGTAGAAAGATGAAAGGTACTTTGAATGCAATAATTTCTAACGGAAACTTGTTAACCGGGGTAAGCAATCTGGTAATCTGGTACCAACACTGATTTATTGAAGTGACACAAGGAGTTTGTAGAATAGAAACTCAAGCAAACTGAATGTAGTGGAAATGAGATCGCTTAGGCGCATGTGTGGCTAATCCATTTATGAGTAAATGAACTAATTAGGAAAGAGTGTAAATCTGAGAGTTGTAAAAAAAGAGTCGCTTGGGTTCGGTCATGAGGGGAGAATGGTAAGAAAGATAATATATATGACGCAAGTGTTGACGGCGCCAGCTTTAGGTGGCAGACGCGGAAGACTCGGTATGGCCAAGTTATGAAACGTGAACAGGACCACTGCACAAGAAGAAAATGTGAAATAAGATTACCTTTCAGAAAGAAACAAAGATGGCAAAATTCATTTATGAAACTATATTAAACTACGGGGGGACATTAAGGATGAATCTTCAAGTTTGTGTTAACTGGGGTATTATGCCGTGTTGTTACGACCTTTCGGGCCGACGTTTCGGATCCCATTGCAGGGTCCATCATCAGGGCTGATGTGTTGTCTTGAATGTTGGTGTTGTGGTTAAGTATCGGCTTGCAATACCGTGCCGAAGTCATGATGTGTTTGTATTGTGTTGTATGTATGATTCATCTGTTGTCTGATCACTATCTCTGCGGAGTCTGCGACGAGAATGACTTTGAAGCGCCGGATACCAAGATGTTTTTAATTTGAGACCATCATCTCTATTAATGTTTATCGGATGCTTGTAGATTTCTAGTGCTTCCTTGATAAGACGCGCATGGTGACTCTTAGGCTTTCCAAGGATTTTCGGTTCGAATGCAAAATGATGGCCGGTATCCAGAAAATGCTCAGCCAGTGCTGATTTTTCTGGATGACCGAGTTTGCATGCCCGTTTGTGCTCGTTGACCCTTTTGGAAATGGTACGCGCCGTTTGCCCCACGTATACTTTATCGCAGTCTTGACAATCGAGTCTATACACACCGTCCGTTTCTAAGCGATCTCGATCCTTTGCTGATCTCAACATATCTTTAATTTTGAAGTTGGCACCAAAAACTGTCTTAATGTCTCTTTTCTTGAGAGCTCTGGCAATTCTGTCTGTAACGCTTTGGACAAAAGGCAGAAAGGCGATGCCTTTGCACTCAGGTTCTGTATGTTTTTCAGGGCGAACAGACCTCGTACTAATGACGCGTTGTATCTGTCGCTTCTGGTAACCATTGCCTTCCAGTGCGTCGCTGAGTGTTATCATTTCCTCCTGTAGATATTCATCTTGGCATATCCTTTTGGCCCTCGTGGCTAAAGTGTTGATGAGACCTCTTTTTTGAGCAGGATGATGGTGGGAGTTCGCATGTAGATAACGGTTGGTATGTGTAGGCTTCCTATAAACTCTGTGTCCGAAACTCTGGGATGGGAGTTTCGGACACAGAGTTTATAGGAAGCCTACACATACCAACCGTTATCTACATGCGAACTCCCACCATCATCCTGCTCAAAAAGAGGTCTCATCAACACTTTAGCCACGAGGGCCAAAAGGATATGCCAAGATGAATATCTACAGGAGGAAATGATAACACTCAGCGACGCACTGGAAGGCAATGGTTACCAGAAGCGACAGATACAACGCGTCATTAGTACGAGGTCTGTTCGCCCTGAAAAACATACAGAACCTGAGTGCAAAGGCATCGCCTTTCTGCCTTTTGTCCAAAGCGTTACAGACAGAATTGCCAGAGCTCTCAAGAAAAGAGACATTAAGACAGTTTTTGGTACCAACTTCAAAATTAAGGATATGTTGAGATCAGCAAAGGTTCGAGATCGCTTAGAAACAGACGGTGTGTATAGACTCGATTGTCAAGACTGCGATAAAGTATATGTGGGGCAAACGGCGCGTACCATTTCCAAAAGGGTCAACGAGCACAAACAGGCATGCAAACTCGGTCATCCAGAAAAATCAGCACTGGCTGAGCATTTTCTGGATACCGGCCATCATTTTGCATTCGAACCGAAAATCCTTGGAAAGCCTAAGAGTCACCATGCGCGTCTTATCAAGGAAGCACTAGAAATCTACAAGCATCCGATAAACATTAATAGAGATGATGGTCTCAAATTAAAAACATCTTGGTATCCGGCGCTTCAAAGTCATTCTCGTCGCAGACTCCGCAGAGATAGTGATCAGACAACAGATGAATCATACATACAACACAATACAAACACATCATGACTTCGGCACGGTATTGCAAGCCGATACTTAACCACAACACCAACATTCAAGACAACACATCAGCCCTGATGATGGACCCTGCAATGGGATCCGAAACGTCGGCCCGAAAGGTCGTAACAACACGGCATAATACCCCAGTTAACACAAACTTGAAGATTCTGAGTGGCCGTGAAAACCTAAGAACATTATTAAGGATGAAGATAACATAACAGCTTTTAAGAGGAAGCTAAAAAATATGTGATGACATTTGAATGAAATTTAAAATAATTATATGTAATTCTGTTTATATTAGGAAATATAAATTTATGTTTTACCTACTTTGAGAATAAATAATACATTACAAAAACCTAGGTAATTAAAGTGATTTTGGTTTGTAATATATTTAATTTTTGATATATTAAGTGTAGTGAATTCGAGAATTTAATTTAAAAAATTTGTATTATTTAATTTTTTTTTGTATACATTACCTATTATTTTTGGTCCTCTACTTTTTTTATAGAGTTGGGCACTTGGACAGTAATTTTTTTCTTCAGGACTATTTTCTATTATCATTTTTGAGTAAATTTCAATTGTAATATTGAAGTTTTGTACGCTCCTCCCCATACAATAATACCGTATTGCAAATGTGACTGAACAAACGCGTGAACGAGTATCTTTCCAAGATGTCAATAACATATTTATTTTTCTAGACTTCCGTGGAGACTTGGTCAGACTAATATGCTGGAATGAAATAAATAGTTAAAATGTTACCGACCTTACACAATCAACCAAAATTAGTGGAAAGAATACATTTTTACGCATTCAACCGAAAATTTCCAGTTTGACATTCGGTGATTTCACCGATTTCATACCGAAACGGTGACCGATGATGTGGTCCTTACAACGACAGCGCAGGTGACTGACTGCTCATTACTGCGAAGTGTTTAAGCAGGTGACGTAATGAACGTTTGAGTCAGAGAAAAGTCATCTCACGATTAATAACGTCATTTATGGAATATACTGGTTTAAAAATGAATTGGAGATAAAAATATTCTGTTTGAATTTGTAGTCTAGGAGGATATATCAACGTCTAGTAAAGCACTAAACCCAATGAAAATTATTAAAAGGACGTCATAGATATTGGAAGAATATATTCATTAAAGTTACCTACTGGAAAAATATTATTTGCAAGGAGCTTCGGATGCAAGTATCTTAAGATATCGATCTCTTCTGTACTTTTCTTTTAACCACCATCGACACAGTATAGAAATTATTTTTCTATACAATATGGAATAATTGTTTGGGGTGGAGCATTCATGTGTACCTACTTCATCAGTGTATATTTAAATTCCTCATAAGCGAGAAAATTCAAATTATTTAATGGAAACACTAACACCGTAACCTATTCAACATTTTCAATTATACATAATAAAGAGATAAATCCCATATATACGATTACAAAAAATGTTTCTATCGACTTAAAACTTTGGAATATTTAAATATAATTTTATTATACTTTCTATCATTTTAAAACTTTGGAATATTTAAATATAATTTTATTATACTTTCTACCATATTCAACATTACTATAAATTTATTCATATCAGGAACTAGCTTAAAAAAACAAGTAAAGTTTTTATGCTTTTGGTTTTGTAGATAAAGAGTTAAAAAATAAATAATTCTAAATCGATATGAAAATATGATTTAATAATATTTTTAGAATTGTTTATATAATTTCATCATGGCGCTAATCAAATTGTGTAGTGTGTCACTAGGATATGAAATAAATAAAATAGTTATTTACTCAATACTACTAAATAAAAGACACAATAAAGGACCCTGATTTTTAAATTAATAACAGTCGTGATGAGATAAGCTGTGATTGTGACGATGATTGGCAACGGTTGTTTAAATGTTGGGGGTCTTATTTCTGGTTCATCAAATGAGGAATAACTACACAATCACACAGTTTATCTGATCACTGGCAATTAGTAAAAAGTGGTGCAGCAGTACCTCTCTGGTGGAGGGGAGCATGGCGCTGCCCGCCTTCCCTCGCAGGAACTCGCACCCATCCTGAAAGAGAGGAGGAATAACATTAGTTTTTTCATAAATATATATTATGTTTACCTATAGCGTTAAATATGAGAATTAATTTTAAAATAAACAAAATTTTCGTTATAATTTGATTAATTTAAGATTGACCGGTTTCGATACTAATGCAACATTGTCAAAAAGGACGCACACTGCAAGATAGTGTACGTCCGTACTGACGTTAATCAAAATGGTTTGTACAAAGATTGATAACAGATTATCCGCAAATGTTTCTACCTAATTTATCTAATTTATGTCAAAATGTCAATTTGATAAATTATAACATTTTGCACTTTAAAATGCGACAAATGAAATGCATCACTTATTAGCATCGAAAATAGGTATAATCAACCACTATTTATTTATATGTGAACATCCTAGAGCCGAGTAGCGATACTTATTTATGACCCACAACCGTTAAAAACCACAGGACATAATAATTGATAGGATTTTGAAGCTGAAAATTCATGAATAGAAAACCATTGGCTTTTTTTAAAATTGACTATTCGCTTAACTAACTAACTAACCATCACGCCGTTTCCCTGCAGGGGTAGGCAGAGAGGATTGAACGCCACACTCTTCTATCCTGGCACACCACTTTTGCTTCGGCCACATTCATACATCTTCTCATACACGTTCTACGATTGTTGCGGCTTTTAACAGGGCCATCCTCAAATACTTGTAGTACCTGATCGTGCCAGGTCTTTCGCGGACGACCTCTATTCCTGTTGCCTTCAACATTCGCCTCATATATTTTCTTAACCATCCTTTCCTCGTTCATACGTTCCACATGACCAAACCATCTCAGCACTCCTTTCTTTATTCTATCTACCACACTACAGCCAGCATTGCATTCACTTCTAATTTGTTCATTCCTCACTCTATCGACCAAAGATTTTCCACACAAGCGTCTTAGTGACCGCATTTCAACCGCATTCAGTCTACTTTCATTCCTCTTTTGCCAATTCCAGGCTTCACTTCCATACATAAGGGTTGGCACTAGAACGCCATTATGTACCGCTAGTCTTGCTTCTTTTGACAGATTCTTATTGGCCATAATTGCATTTAGTGCACCATTAACTTTATTTCCCGCAGTTACTCTCCTTTCGCCTATTCGCTTAAACCTAAACTAAATACAATAAAATAATAATATTTTTAATTTATTAATTATCTTTTAAAGTTTTAATACCAGCAAGTCGCGAATTTATGGACCGACAGACAGATGGACAAACAATGAAATTATTATATTTTGATAACTAAATAGTTGGCTGTGGAAGATAATTCAGAGTTTTTGGACGCGAAATGATCGCTGATATTGGAAAACAGACATGTCCAAATATTCGATTATTACAAATTTAGAGCAACTGAATACTAAATATGTCAACAAAAATTAGGTGACACTTATCTGCTACCTGATACGAAAAAATCATACACAATCTCGAGGTACAACAAAATGAATTCGAGAGGATAACGATAAAAAAATACGATATGAAAAACTAATTCCACGAAAATATATTAAATTGCAACAATGATATAATTTCTACAGGTTGATGAAAATCATAATTTAAAAAAAAAATCGGATTTATTTGATTTAAATCAGATTTTCTATACTATTTCGATTTTTTTTAAATTCGGAAGTTAGTATTGTTGAGAAACAACACAATATAATTATATTTCGAAATTTTCGTGATTAACTTTGTGGAAGTTCATTGCAAATAACTATGAATAAAACACAACGTTGTGTACTTCACACAATGACACTTTAATTAAACAAATTAATTAAAACTTTTTTGATGCTTACTGCATCATCTTCAGTAATATATAGTATATAATATATTTTTTGTTAATTTTAATTATTAATAAAACAAACAAAAATCAGCATATTGGTTCTTCTAAAGAGGCAGTATTTTAAAAAAAACACAGTAGCATTTTATCATATTTAACAAAAAATTAACAAGGAAAAGAAAAAAAAACTTAAAATTAATAAATGACTATAAAACCATTTGGGTTTTATTGCAGTCGCAGTCACTTATATTTACTTACATATAACATCGATGTTGTTTTTATTGGTTTTTTAATTTGTTCGAATGTAGTTTTTTCAAAAAGAAAGACGAATTTGCCAGTTTTCTCAGTGCCTAATCTATTTCTTATTTTGATGTGCACCAAATTGAATGCCGAAAATATTCTTGTGACTCCAGTGGAAGAAGCAACTGTAGTTAGCGGTTGCTTGATTATATCCAATTCTTCTTCGGTTATACATTTTTTCATATTATGTATTGCTAGTATTTCTACCCACCATATTGATTTTAATCATTAATTTTTTTTTAAATTTCTGATTTAAATAATCTCAACCCTCAATTTCTATCATTGAAACAAGACACGAAGATACAGTAAACAGACCAGACCTCCTTGTGTAATTTTGTACTTTTGTGCATTCTGAATCTTCTTGTAGTGTGGATATGAACGGCTTCGTCTAAAACGATGTTAATGTTGCGCTAGCAGACAACTTTTATGCACGTTGACTGAAATATGCCTAATAAAAATAATTTCGAATGTTCATCCGTACCGTAAGTCCGTAGCTTCCTGGAATTCAAAGCTAAAAATGAAATTATACGGTTAGAGAGAAACTCGAACTTCGAACGCGCTAACCGCAGCGCGGCGACTAGACGACAAAGCCACCATCGCTTCTCCGTGGCCGGTCAAAAATATACTATACGAGGCTTAACTAAGACGCGAACTATTAATATACGCCTCCTTATTTTATATATATTAATATATAAAATAAATGATGTTCCGTAATTTTTCACAGGTGTACGGCTATTATTAAATAAAATGAAAACATTATTCCTTTTTCAAAATTAGTATAATTTCAAATAAAACTTTAAGACTAATTAATATACAAATAATAATCAATACTTGTAATGTAAAATTGAAATTGAAAAATAAAAAGTTCGTCATTGTTGGCGGGTTATAGCTAGTAAATGTAATCTAATCTAAATATAATAATTTCGTTGTCTGTCAATCTGTTCGTAAAATGCTGGAATTAAAACTTTAGCTAAACAGAGTGTGACACGCAATCATCGCACAACACGCAACCGTGACAGCACACAAAATTACCGTGATTTTTCACGGGCGTGCAGCTACTAATGAGGTAATTGATTAAATTAAATTAAATAAGTAGAAAAATACGCATATTTACAATTAACTAACTAACCATCACGCCGTTTCGCCTCTTCTGTTGCCTTCAACACTCGCCTCATATATTTTCCTAACCATCCTTTCCTCGTTCATACGTTCCACATGACCAAACCATCTCAGCGCTCCTTTCTTTATTCTATCTACCACACTACAGCCAGCATTGCACTCGTGTCTAATTTGTTCATTCCTCACTCTATCGACCAAAGATTTTCCACACAGGCGTCTTAGTGACCGCATTTCTGCCGCAATAAGTCTACTTTCATTCCTCTCTTGCCAATTCCAGGCTTCACTTCCATGCATCAGGGTTGGCACTAGAACGCCATTATGTACCGCTAGTCTTGCTTCCTTTGACAGATTCTTATTGGACATAATTGCATTTAGAACACCATTAACTTTACAATTATGATATATATTTAACTGTAATTTCGGATATTTTATACGCACCGTATGTATTACCGAGAAGCGAATCTCGACGTTTCGTTGGATACTTATTCAACGTCATCAGGAGGACGACCTTTACCCGCGGAGGTGGAGGTCGGACTGATTAAAAGTGCTGCTTTCTAGGGCGTAAATTGTATGCACTTTGTTGTGGAGTGTTCTCTTCTTCTACAATAGAGGTCGCCAGTGTGCAATATGTACTAGTTACGTGTCGTTAGAACAGGGCGCCAAATACTTGATAGTTTGTAACTGTCATCTCTATTGAAATTGGGATGTTTGTATATTTCAATGGACTCCCTCACTAATCTGGGTATAAGGTACGGTTCTTATTATTATTATTATTATTGATAATGGGCAGGCAGCTTAAGCTGATAGGCCCATATCACTGTCTCTCATTTGAATATCCAGCCTATTCTTAAATTGGTTGACACTGGCTGCAGACACAACATCCTCGGGCAAACTGTTCCACATATTGACCACTCTATTGCTTAATGCATGCTTTCTTGGGTTACACGAGAACCGAGACTTGTTCAACTTCAGATGATGTCCTCGAAGGCCCACATTAGTGTTAAATGCAAACATATCTGTCATATTAGGAATATTGTAGTAGCCCGATAGAATCTTGAATGTCTCGATGAGGTCACCTCTTGCTCGTCGCTCCTGAAGAGTGGGCAGTTTCAATACTCTCAGCCTTTCCGCATATTCCAGGTTTTTAAGACCCAAGGGCAATTTTGTGGCTCGTCTCTGAACATTTTCCAGTAAAACTATATCTTTAACAAAATATGGATTCCAGATCTGAGAGGCATATTCGAGGAGAGGCCTCACATACGTCTTATAAATAGTTGTGAATAGTGGTACTGTCAGATGTTGGAATGATCTTCTCACTAAATACAAAATAGAGTTAGCCTTCTTAACCACACTCGCTATGTGCTCACACCATTTAAAGTCCTTGGTAATAGTAACATTGTTCTGTTGATAAGATTTTTGCCATGTCAAATCTGATGATGTGACAGAGATTCCCTTTGGATGCATGTTCGCAGATTGCCGATGTATTGGAGTTGTTGTTTTTAATTGCTCCAATGTGCTCCTGTTTGTCCTATGTAGAAAGCTCCACAATCGCATGGCACTCTGTATACACCTGGAGACTCGAACGGTGTGTTATCTTTTACACTACCTAACATACGTGAGATCGAACTGATGGGACAAAAAGATGGGGGCTGAAAACTGTTTTTATATTTAATTTCAGCAACACCCGGCTGATGTTGTCAGTAAGACCTCTTTTATGTAATTATGATCTGCAAAATGCCGATAAATGTTTAAAAATCATTTTAAACAGCGATAATATTATGTATCGGCTAATTAGCCCTCTATTAGGAGGCATCAGAGTGCGCACTAGATACGTCGCCCGCCGGCACGACTCGGCGAAATATTCCCCAATCGGTGGCGCGGTTATAATGAGCGGCGTTCGGAGCGTTTTCCCACTCGGACAAGTGTGGGAACACCGCCTTATTAGCCCAATTCTGCCGTCACGGCCGGCCGGGCCCCCAGCCCAGCGCCTTGCGACACCGCGCGCCCGCCAGTGTGTAGCGCGAGTCGTGATCGAGCGGCCGCCGCGCACGAAGACTCAGAAAAGTGCGCGAGACCAGAATACGACTTGCGGGGCTCACCCTTCGCGTAAGCGTGGTTTCAGTTAAGGGGTTAACCCAACTGGGCACCTTCAAAAAATCGTTTTATTTTATTGTTAAAGTAGGTAGCACAATAATTTTTATATTTTCTAATATATACAGTATTAGATATATGAGACGGAGTATCAACATCCCTATTTTTAAGAATGGCACCAAAACAAACCCGGAAAATTATAGAGGAATATCCCTTTTATGCGCATCACAAAAACTCTTCACAAGAATTGTAAGAACAAAACTGGAGAATATAATAAAAAATTGTGATGTTTCAGAAAAAACCGGTCCACCACTGACGCAATATTCGTGGTAAGACAAATAAGGGAAAAATCTTTTGAATATAATAAACCGGCGAATATGTGTTTTGTTGACATCACTAAAGCTAGAGTGCTTCTAGAAGATGTTATGTATAGATATTCTGACGGAAAAAGATGTACCAATACCCGTCATCAAAGCTGTTCATAATTTGAATACTTAAAATAAAATGCGCATAAAGGTAAACAATGATCTATCAAAAAAATACCAGCCGCAGTAGGCATCAGACAGGGAGATAGCATGAGCCCCTTCTTATTCAATATTATCATGGATAAGCTAATAGAAGAGGTCAAATCAATGAATCTTGGCTACAATATGGGAGACAAAAAGATAGATGTAATATGTTATGCTGTTGATGCGGTATTAATAGCCAACTCCGAAGACGATCTTCAAAAACTTCTGCACAAATTTCATACATCCTCTCAAAGATTCAACAAGAAAATCTCCGCAGATAAGACTAAGAGCACGGTGAAATCGAAACAGCCAGTATGACGCAGGCTTGCAATTGACGATAAAATAATAAAGCAAGTAATGAGTTTCAAGTACTTGGGTGTCGAGATATCCAGCAGTAACGACCTCTACGAAGAAGTAAGAAAGCAAGCAAACAAAGCAGCAGCTGGATGCTTGAGAAATGCTGTCTGGGGAAACGAACACATGCTCAAGGAGAGCAAAGTGAAAATATATAAGACCTGTGTCCGCCCAATCATGACGTACTCTGTATTCCAGGAACAGGCTCCGAGCAATGACAGGACGCAGTCCTAGAAGAAGCAAAAGAAGAAGAAGTTACGTATCACGTATTTTTTAGTTTTCTCTTAAAAGTCGTTATATTGTTTTCATCCTTTATATCCCTTGGTAGTTTCATATATGTATAATCTCATTCCACTGTGCATTATAAAAGTTTGCGATCTTTTTTTCTTTCGGAATGGTAATCTATTTCATCTTTTCTTCTTAAACAGTGGTCATGTTCATGTTGAGTTTTATTATTTTTCTTAATAATTCAAGGTGTTGCTGTGTCCATTAATAATTTCATATATAAATAGAAGTGAATTAAATTTAATTAATGTCTAAATGTCATTATATGTAAGCTTTCTAGCATCACTTTTATACTTGTGAATCGATTTATTTTTGGAATTATTCTTTATGTTGGATTAAATTAATTTTTCAATAATTGTTCTACAACAGCCAGAAATAATATACTGCAGCAGTTTGTGATGTGCGGGACTATTATTGCGTTATATAATTTTTGAACGATTCTGTTTTGGTATATTTTCTGATTCTTCCCAAGAGTGAAATTCGTTTTGCTACTTTTTTGTTATGGCGGTACCTATCTAACCCTGTGCCATGTATTTACCGACCTACCCAGTGATTTGTTTATATTAACATTATAAAAATCTCCGCATCGTAAACATAGGAGAACGAGGGAGTCGAGCTAAGGACACGGGTAACGCTACACGAGCCGGGCCTATGCCATTACATCTGGCGGACCTGTACCGCGTAAAATCGGAGTTTCTTTGTTCATCATTTACTTTATATATAACAACTGTAACCTCATCTTCACTTGATCCCGGAGCATATCTCCGGGAAGAAATAAACGTAAACAACCAATCGCTCTTACATCGAACACCGAGCCTTAAAGATAATAATAGTAATAATAATTATAGATAATATGAGTCACCACTCTTTCAAATTATAGCAATTTAAAGCGAATTCGTGGTAGGTTAATTTTATAGGTATATAAAAATTTTAAATTATTTTTTTGTGGTTTTTTGGAAACTCTCTATTTCAGATTGGAAAAATTATCTCAAAAACTATGAGGCCGATTTCGTTCAAATTTTTCGCACATCTTACAAAGTACATTATTTATTTTTTTCGTTGTTGATGAAATTTATGAGTTTATTATGAATTTTTAACTTAATAAAATTATTTTCAGACAAACAGACGTCATTTGCGCAAAAAAATGATATGCTACGTTATAGACATAACATGATTTAATAAGAAAATAATAAACTCTTTTATTTCACTCAAACCCTGGCGACATTATTCTAGCCACCAGCTGCGCGCGTCACGAAGTCACGTCATCTCTGTGGAAAAGCACATAACTCCACCATTTTGAAATTTTCATTTCTTAATTTCATTTTGAAATAATTTGTTAATGAAAAATATTCTCCAATGTATGTATGTAAGCATTGAAAATAAAACGATTTTTGTGTGTGCAGTAATTACATCAAAATAAAATTTTAATTTGAATGCCGTAAGGTAGTTAAACCTTAAGGATTCAATTGAGTTAGTGTGAATTACTACGCATAATTCGTCAGTGTACTGCCATACTTAGTGGATATTTTTATTGCGAGCACTTTTCACGCGAGCATTTTCCTTTTAATATTTTTTTCTTTGTCTAAGGCCCGAAGTCAGAGTCAACAATTAGTGATTTAAAGGTTAAGGTACGCCTTAAAAGAGTATTTTTCAGTACAAAATAATACTCTTAAGGCGTACCTTAACCTTTAAATCGTCTAAGTATTGACTTTGAATTCGGGTCTATGATATTCGGAATAAGGTCCATTGGATGCGATTTCACTCACTGTTATCTTCGAAGTTCGATCCAATCGTAATCAATCTTACAGTCAGGCTCTTAGTAATTGAAATTGAAATTAGTAATTTCGTAGTAAGTAAAGTAATAAATAAAATAAAAAAGTAATAAAGAAAGTAGTAAAATTAGTAAAAGAAATTGAAAAGTACGCTCTAGATAGGTTTTACAACTGTTAGATGTTCTTCTTCATTAGAAGTATAATTGTAAATCAGTGTAAATAGAACCATTGTAAACCGAACCGCTACCTACATATATCGACCATGAACCGCCAATATCTCTCATCTTCATAAATTTAAAATTTTCAGGATCTCGTTAAAGTATTAATTAAACAAATTATATAAACTTCCTACTTTTTTGCGTATCCTATAAAAATCTGCTTCATTTCTGATCACCTTTTGAGTAATTGTAAAAAAATATATAAATAAAAATTAACGATATTTTTTTAGTTATTTATTACATCATAAATGCCGATAGCTCCTATGTCAAGATATGACACATTGGCGGATCACGGTCGATACTGTTTACACTGAATTTATTAAAACGAGGTTTAAAAAATGTACTAGAATAAAATGGTTGAAATGGCATGGTGGAATATGGAGTTCGAAGCGAACACTGCTACGGAGTCTCCTTGTTATCACCGGGTCTTATGTGTATCTGTCAAATTAATATTTATTATCATTGTTTTATCTGTATCGTCCTATAATCGTGAGAGACACTAAACTGCTCTTTTGTATTAATTTCTTAGCACGCATTTATATCTTCTCACGTTGTTTGCCGCACGGCGCAAGAAGCCAGCGCATTGCCGTCACCCCGTGGTGTGCGTCTCGGCTAAGGCAGTCAACAACGACCTACAATCTGTTAGAAATTTATTGCACTTCTACTATTCAAACTAAACTGGAGTGCATTCGAACGCTCGTACACGATTTTCAAAAACAATCTTACACTGTGTCTAAAATAGAAAGTGTTCAACCAAATCACACCTCCACTGCACACGTGCGGCTTCGAAACACGGACTCTAGACAGAATGGAGATCCAAAACAGGCACACTTCTGGTGCTCACGTACGGGAGTACACGGACGCTCAACAAAAGAGAGGTCAAAAACAAACGCAAGGGGCATAGAAAGACGCACGAGGTTCGATCAAAAAATACGATTTATTTTTAACTTTCATGTTGTCCGAAGTCCGAATCACATTATTTTGTTGTGTTGGTACACGTGTCCCTGAAATGTGTTGATATTGTCCAAATGGGTTCCTCATGACAGAGGATCTTGATGACCTTCCGCCCTCTTGACTATTCTCCACCTTTCCCGGCAACCTGCAGATCTCAGCGCTGTCACCGAGGAAGTGTGTGTAGCTTTTTCCACTCGGCTGGTCCAACGAGTCTTCCTCTTCGTCTTTGGCCCCCCTAGGCGTAGATCACAGTGGCTTCTCCAGGCTGTCCTTCTCTTCTTACGAAATGTCCAAAAAATGGGAGGGTTCGTCTCAGATAAGTGATTGAGAGTCTCTACTTGATTTTAAGTTCTTGTATTGTGGAGACATTTGCTCTTCTCGCTGTCCACGGTCATGATATTCGCGGGCATATTGAATGCTTACTTTATTGTTTCCTGTCGAAAAGGATTCGCGTGTTTTGTTGTCATTGGTATGTTTTTACTGATGGAAAAAATGGAACGAAAATTTCAATATTTCTGGCCAAAAACAGGACCCTTAATATGCCTCAGCCTTCGCATACGCCGGATATCGTCCTTTGCAACTTCTTCCTCATCCCAACTATGAACAAAAATCATGAAATGCCGACGTCAACGAGTTACAGTCAGACGTTTGGAAAGTATCTTTACTGCCACAATAATAGATAATCGTGTAATAAAATTGCGTAATATTTGTTGTTACAGCAAGTTATATGTATTTTTAATGTTCATAGCGTTAACTTTATGGCTGGACATAATTATTAATTTCAAATAACAAGCAACTTTGTATACTTATTCAATAACACCAAAATAACTTTGCGAGAATATTACTTATAAAAGAAAACACTAAGTGTTTTCTTGTTAATATAAATAAATAGACAATTAAATAAAATAAAAATTAAATAAATAAACTTTGTTCTGAAATTGCAACTTCACAATAAGAATGTGTTTCCTTTAATATATAAGACAATTAAATATTATAAATAACCAATTTTTTTTTGCAAATACTTACCTTTCGATTTTTTTTCACATTAGACATTAATTACACAGTTATTTTATTCCCATATACTAAATTTTGTATTTTTTTATTACATGTATACTTCGAATTTTAATTTTTAGTAAACAATGTATTCCGTTTAGGGCCCCCTAAACATGTTAATAATTCAATAAATAGTGGTTTTATACAAAGTGTTTTCTTTTTATGAATATAAACTGTGTACAAACCACTTTGATTGTTTTAAACGTCCACCGGTTTCGATACCGCTGTATCTTCGGCAGGCGGATAGCTATTGTTCGTCCGTCCTGACGAGGGTACAGTGCAGTGGTAGCAAAACCGGGAGACGTTAAAAACAATCGATGTGGTTCATAGAGTTTGTTAGTTTTTTTAAATCAATAAAATTTAGGTATATACTCTCCGGTGTATCACATTTGCACTCATATTTTCCATAATAAAGTTTTAACGACAAATATTTCAGTTTTAGTTGACTGATTTAGTTGAACGTTTAAAGTGAAAGACGTAAGCTCTGAAAATTTTAATCTCATTCTAATAATAATAATTTCGTTGTCCGTAACTTTCTGTAACGTCTGAAACGTTGTTGTTTTATTATTTTTTTTTAATCCACCTAACAACAATAATAATTACGTTGTCTGTCCGTAACTTCCTGTAACGTCCGTAACTTTCTTAATTTTTTATTATTTTTTAACCCCACCCTCTTCCCACATTTTCTATACAAATACACATTACATACATTTTCTATACAAATCTACACCGTTTGACTGGTCTTACTTATTGTTTAGGAACCGACATGTAAATGGTTACAGCTAGCTAACGTACAAATCATTAAATATTTATCTGTAACAATATTTATATTAACATGTTCT
This sequence comes from Agrypnia vestita, assembly GCA_016648135.1. Taxonomy (NCBI): domain Eukaryota; kingdom Metazoa; phylum Arthropoda; class Insecta; order Trichoptera; family Phryganeidae; genus Agrypnia; species Agrypnia vestita. Next base: position 125,359 of record JADDOH010023896.1, on the reverse strand, counting down.
AAAATATTTAAAATTACTGGATTATGTCCAGATGGATAATCATTAATTAGGATAAATTATAAAACGTTACATTGTGTAAAGTGATCCCTTAGGCCAAACAAGTGATCACGTTACACAGTGTAGCCCCTGTGGATGCCCAATAAAGTCTTCCATACATGCTTTCCCACATAAATAGATTCGTTTCTGTGGGACATTTTTATTTATTTATTATATTTATTTATACAGTAGATACATAATGTTTTTTATAATAAATTGATTCTATGTTATAACATTTTTACATATATTATACTCCCCATAATATGAGCAAAAGCTCGAGCTTATGGGAGGAATATTTACAAGCTAAATTCAAGTATAAAAGCAGAAACCATTTGGGACATGTGGGCAATGTTACAATTCATCGTTGTCGAAAATCAAGGATTTGACTTCTTTCTTAAACTGTTCGTATTTTGCAATGTTCTTTTCTTGAAATTTGTTTTGCGACAACAATGTATTGTACCATTTAACTCCCAAGTATGTATAATGATAGTTGTGCCATGTTGGTTCTTAAAGATGGTATCTATATTTGTCCCTTTGTTCTATGTTTACTACTTATACAGTCTAAGAGGTGAGATTTATTTATAAAATATTCTTTGTAAATTTGGCATAGGGAGTGTGTTCTGTACATTTTTGTGAGTGACGGTACATTAAATTCTTGAAATATATTTACGTCTGTAATTAATCCAAATTATTGATTTTATTTGATACACTACTTCGGTATTATTTTTTTTGACAACGTACACTACCATCACTAGTCGTATTTTCAAAACAATGTAATGAAGGATACGCATTCAACACCGCTAAAGGATATTCAATAATCAAATTGCCAAAGATGTCTAGCAATCAGAAAGAAGAACACATGACATTTAAAGATATCATCCGATCGTTAATATTTCGCAAACCACATTGTCATTGTGCTCTTATGGTAATGGCAGAAAAACAAGTTTCCATATAACTAATTCTTAAAATTATATTCAAATCGTTAGAAACGGGCCCATCCCAATCGAAGTGGTATTATACATATATACAGGGTTACTTGGAAAACATGAATAACCTCGCAGGACTATATTACTGCCTTGATTATGAGTCGAAAATGTTCAAGCTAAAATGACTTGATATCAATATAGTTATGGAGATATGCGACATCAAGTTTGCATTTTTTTTCAATATTTCTGAATTATTTTTTGTAAAACGTTGGACTATCATTACAGCAACTTATATCGAGTACGAAAAATTCATTCGTTTCAATACAAGTTAAATAAAATGATAAAATCCCTGAAAAAATTTCAATTGGAATGTTTTCCAATTGGAATTCGAAGGTTTTTATTATTTTATTTGACTTGTATTAAAGTAAATGAATTTTTCATATTGGATTTTCATACACAGTTACTGTAATGATAGTCCAACGTTTTACAAAAAAAGTCAGAAATATTGAAAAAAAATTGCAAACTTTGATATTGCATATCTCCATAACTAGTGATATTAGATCACGGTTGCTTGAACATTTTCGACTCATAATCAAGGCAGGAATATTGTCCTGCGAGGTTGTTAATATTTTCCAAATAACCCTGTATATTTTGGTATTCCGTATTTAAGTTGTATATTATTATTAATTAACCATTTTGGTTAAAAAAATAGCTTGTGGGAGGGAAAGCGTGGGTCTCATAATATCAATTTCAATTCAACTGTTTTCGGTTTCATTTGGAAATATTCTCACCAATGCAATTACTGCGGATGAAATATGATTGTGGTCCATCACAGAGACGAAAAGTGAAGTCTAAGGAGAGGTTGATGGAGGCGATCGTGTGAGGGAAGATTTGTGAGGCGGTTGAAGGGGTAATTGGTGGGGTTGAAAGGGAGTTGGGGGGGTTGGTAAAGGAAATTTGTGGTGAAAAGAGTGTGGGGGGAGCTTTGCAGCTACATAAATACAGGGTGGGACAAAGCTGGTCCACAATACATTTCAGGTAGATGAGGCAGCCTAAAGAGATAAGCGACTTCAAAGTTTGCATTTTTTCAACGATTTACAGAAAATAAGTCAGAAATATAGAAAATAAAAAGCGAACCTTGAAGTCTCTCAGCTATATAACTATTTATATTAAGACATTGTTTGCTTTAACGTTTTCGACTTTTAATTTAGATAGGAATCTACCTGTTAAGTATTGTAGCCTAGCTCTATTATACCTTGCAGAACATTTTACACTTAAGTCAATTTTGACGTTTGACATTTCTCATTAAAACTTTACGCGTACGTCCCGTCTGTATTATGTGTTAATAATTTAACAATCTTGTTATCCTGATAGTAAGGGGAAAAGACAAATCGTTTTTCAGCAATCACTCTGAAAAATGAATGCCATCTTTAACGTCGCTTATCTCCATTATGATATTATGAAATTGATATTGGAATATTTGTATTCATAATTTAGGAGGACTGAACTTGTTGAGGGCCTAAAAATTCCAAAGCAACATATAGGCAAGGGCCGTAAATTTTCTGAATTTTTTGTGATTTTTCTTTTTACGAAAAAAACATGAAAACATGCGTAAATTAAAAAAAAAACACACACATTCATATTATTTTATCGTAAGTGTCGAAATGCAATGATTTTTTTATCATTTAAGTAAAAAAAAAATCTTTTTTTGAATTTCCATAATGTTGCCAGCGCAACATTTTCTGAAAAATAATAATAATTTTTTATTTGTTTATTAGAGACAACACTACTATTAATAATAATAATCTTCTTCTGTGTGATATATTTTGTTGCACGGCACGGCACACGACGGGACATCGCACTCATAACACATAAATATGATACACTTTCACACACACACATATTTCAAATAAACGCAACAAAATTGCGTGTATTTTTGTTAATAAATCACTATTAGTATTCAATTGAATCATAAACCAACAAAAACTGACAAATATCGCAAAACATATCGTATATATTTGTATATACGTGTACAAATAAATCGAAAATCGAAAAAAAAAAATCGTATTTCCCGCGCACATTGCGCGTGACCTTGACGATGGAATATTTGAATTTCGATTGCACAACACGCGATCGGGGCGCCATCTATGACAATTCTATACGATTTTGACGGCAGAAAAACTTCTGTTTTGATTGTTGATTTAAAATATAATCCGTGATGTTTTTGAATTGAAAATGGAACGACAGGTCACAACAGGATTTCTCTATTGGGAAAAAATTACGTTTTTCAAATTCGATACGCGGCCGTCGATAAATAATTTATTTTGTGCCTGTCGGATATATCCGACGCGGCCCCTGGGGACAGTCGCGCTCCGTCGGATATATGCGACGCGGCCCCAGGCTAGACTAGCTCTGTTACACCCTGTATATTATAATGCATTGTTTCAATTCAATTCAAAATGCAATTTTTGAAAAAATGCAAACTATTGATATTAGATAAAACGTTTTCGACTCGTAATTTAAGGAGGAATCCACTTGTAAAGTATCGTGGACTACCTGTGTTACAACCAGTATAAAGCCAACAGAATGTATAAAATCGACTGAAATATCGGTCATATCGGAAGACCTCAGGGGCGTGCAGTCAGTACATTGCGGCGCGCGTAAACGAATAAAATGTTTTGTAAACAAAGTGAAATTAAATATTTATCAGACAGAATATTTAAATATGAATAATCAAAACACATAATTTTATTTGTAACATTTTCCGTCATTAACGCTACGCTATATGGCGCTGTTTTCATAGTCTTAACTGGCGGCTGAAACGATGCTAATGCAACTAAGTTACCAGATGGCGATGTTTACACGGTAACGTACTACTACGTAACGAAATACTACGATTTCGCGATAATTTTGTTTGTTTTGAAGTTGAATTTTAGTTGTCATTTTGTGAAGAACTGAAACAAATTAAACAGAATTTCAGCAATTAGACATCATAGGTTATTTGAATTAAAAGAGGCGGTGAAAACATTTTATTATAATGATATTTCAAATAGCAATATAATTTATGTTTGACAGTAGCAACGGAAGCTCTTGACCATATTTCTTCAATTTTTGACACGACAATGTTACAACAATCTTACACCTGTAATCACGATGAATTTTCCATGTACGAAGAAAATAACGGTTACTGGTTGGAACCGTAATTGGAATTTCTTACTTTGAAAAAAACCATCGAATAATCAAAATATTCAAATCCCGGTAGAAGCTAAAATATTTTTCATTAATTTGATTTTTCTGTATGTCTTTTCCGATTGATTAATAAAAATTTGTTTCACAGAACTTTCCTCTGAAATTGCAACTTCACAATAATGTTTCCTTTAATAATAATTTCAATCCGGAAGATGATTAACTTATCAGAATGTAATAATATTCGACGAAAATTATTTTGAGACCATATAATTGCTGTGCCTCTTTAAAAAGTAGGAAAAAAAAATTGTCCCACCCTAGGTTTACTTAGGGCCGGTTGTTTCAAGTTGGATCAAAGTAAGCGGACGATCAAAGCATAGATTTTTACGAAAACGGATCGTCTGATTGGTGGATAACGTAAAAATCTATGCTTTAAAAGAACGCTTACTTTGATCGAACTTGAAGCAACCGGGCCTTACTGGCACTCCAGTAAAATTGTCGTAAATTTTTTTTACGCCCTCACTTTTGCCTTTACTCATGTCGGGATCGACATTCTGATAGGATTCAAATGCCTGCCTGTCACGCAAGAAACCGAAATTCGATTCTCCAATAGGGAGACTTTAATTTTATTAACTTTTGCTACCAACATATTCAAAAATATTTTTTTAAAGCCAGAAAAGCAGGAGTTTTAATTCAATGCAGGAGTTGTACGACACTCGTGTCTGAGACGTGTAACATATTTTTCCAGATAAAGCATTTGTCCTTCTGATTAAAGTGTCAACGGGTTACTTTGTTAGGGATAGTTGATAAACGTGATAAAATGTTACCAGCACTCGAAAGTAGTTTTGTCAAGTGGATAGTAGACACCGCTGCCCTTGCAATGTTTTACATTAACATTTATAACCTTGTAAATTACAAACAACAAGGAACTCTGGCTGCGTTTGTCTGTTTCCTAAACATTATTAACAAACATAGGCAAAAATATATACATGTTAAATCAAAGTTGAAGACGCTTCTTTTGTATAAATAAAAAGCTGTGTACCACTGAGTTCAAATGATATAGAATCATTATTTTTTCCATGAATACGAACGAAAAGTTAAGCTCGGGAGGTGTCCTTTAGTTGAGATGTGTAGATTATAGTTACGTGTTGATGGAGTGGTCATGACGCTCATCTAGTGATCTGGTGGTCGGTGGTTCGAGTCCCGCTCCAGGACACCAACGAGCTAGTGCTATTTTTGTATCACATTAGTTTGAAAATAGAAAGACGTGACACGTATTATTCCACGTTTGCATCTGTATTAAAATAATAATAATTTTTAAAAATTAGATGACATTCATGGCGCATGCGTGAATTTTTTCCGGCCTGCAGAAGGCGTTAGTCGCTGGCAATAAGCCTCTGAGCGAAGAAGTGTAGTTAGTGTGCGTCGGATTGTCAATTGTTGTGAAATGACCGGACGACTTGAGCAACAATATTGCATTAAATTTAGCCCAATACCCAATGCCATCCCAAAAATGATCATAATTTCGTTGTCTTATATGTCTGTCCGTTATGTATTTTTTTAAATAAATTAAATACATATTTTCTTCTTCAAATATAGCAAAATTATTTTGTGGTGACATAATTATAATTTATATAAAATAAGTAAATATTATTCAACCAACTTTTTATACTAATAATAAATTTAAAAAATACATATTCAATAATAAAGATAAGGATAATTTAAAAAAAAATCGGGTGTTTATAAATTGATTTGTAATTATTGTGATTATTTTTATATAGGAAAAACTTGTAGAAACTTTGAAATTATAGTTTAGGAACACTTAAGGTGTTTAAATAATTTTCTAACCATCTTTTGGCTATTTACAAATTTTACATACAAATGATACAGAATCACAGTTTGATAAATGGGAAATTTTAGAAATAAGAAAGAGTGTTAATAGTAAATTGAATGTTATAAATAATCAGGTCCTTTTTGCTAATAGTTATCTTTTAAATTTATTTTGATATTAAGTAGGTACTTTATATTATTCATTTTCCATATACATATAACTTTTTTTATATTTTGATTATCTATACTTAGATTTTTAAATTTTATTTTTGTTATCATGACGAAGAAGCCATTGGCTTCGAAACATGTTGAATTTTTTTTCAATAAAAAAGTGGTGTTTACAAATTTATTTTATATAAATTAAATTAATACTTATTCTTTAGGAACCAACATGTAAAAGTGCCGTCACTTGATTTGACGGGTTACAGCTGGTAATAAATAATTCGCAACAGGCTTTCGGGGACGGTGCTACGAACTAGCGAAGGGAAAAACTTCATTTCAAAATGAAGACTACAACACACACACGTTCACCAGTTTGAAGACTACAAAGTGTACACTACAATTGTAGTAAAAACTACTTGAAGTGAAGCAATTGTAGTACTACGAAATGAAGTGAAGTAAATGAAGTGAAGTAATGAAGTAATTGTAGTATTAATGAAGTGAAGTAATGAAATGAAGTAATTGTAATATTAATGAAGTGAAGTAATGAAATGAAGTAATAGTGAAGTAAATTTTCAAATGAAGTGAAGTATTTTTTTCCCAAATAAAAATTTGGCGAGCTAAAAAAAAAAATATTTTCTCCAAAGTAACATTTGGCGAAAAAAAACAAAAATTTCTTCATAACTCCCAAAAATTTTCAAACCATGGGGGGGGGGGGTTGTTTCAGTTTCCAGAAATTTCTTCATATATCTACATCAACTTTCCAAAAATTTCACGTAAAAAATACACTATTTAAAATGTGTTTCTCATACTTTCGATAACTTTGAAGTGTATGTACTTTGTAGTGTTCGCTTTGAAATGAAATGTACTATTTGAAGTTTATACTTTCAATAACTTTGGTGTTTGTAGTTTGTAGTGTACACTACACATCAAAATGTGCGAAGTGTGCGCTTCAATGTAGTGTAGTACTACATTGTAGTAGTGAGTACAGAGCGGACCCATCACTACTACGAACATCTTACTGATAAGGGAGTGCATATCAGTGAGTACAACCTTCAAAGACGGCCGCACACCAGTGTACAGCGAACTGAGTTCCGGTAGGCCCTCAGCAAGCATCATGATTCACCAAGTGCCGACTTTGGCCGTGCAAGACCGTCGCATCACAGTCCGAGAACTTGCAAACAAAGTGGGAGTAAGCATTGGATCGGTACATTCAATTTTGTCCAAGGATTTAGGCTTGAAGAGTGTCCGCAAAATTCGTGCCGAAGTTGGCAGCCAGATCACGATAATGCACCCGCACATTCTTCGCAACCGATTTAGACTTTCTCGGCCAAACACAGCGTTCTCCAGGCTTGTCAGGCTCTCCACTTTCCCGAAGTGGCTCCGTGTAATTTTAAGCTATTCTTCAAGTTAAAAATGCCGCTGTAAGTGACTCGATTTGAATCGAGAGAAGACATAATGCGGAACGCGACGGCACGCGAAATATCTTCAACATTGGCGAGATCGCGGAGAGAAGTGTGTGCTTTATTAAGGAGAGAGCTTTGAAGAGTGGGTATAGTGTGTATGAATAAATGTGTTTCTGTCGACCAAAGGTTCCATTTCTTTTTAAAACAGCATCTGTAGTGATTCCATGTCAACCGCAGTCTTGTTAAACACGGTTTTAATAAAACAAAATTTAGTTAATTGAAATAAAATGTGTGATGCAGACGTTTATGGAATAAAGTGTAGCGATATTTCTGCAGAGGTTTATTGAGTTGTAAAGATAGCAGACTAGCAGCCCAGACAGTGAGGAGCTTTGCTGGCTTATTTGAAAATTTGGAACCTTCCAAAATTTCAAATAAGTCAGTTTTGATCGTCAAATTATATATTCAATTGGGCCAGCGTAAGTGCACAGTGTGTCACTTTTTTGATGCCTCTCGACGTTTTAATTAGTTACTCACTCAGAAATGAACAGTATTCTCAATATTATGCTTTTTGCAGATGGTCTAGCACTGATAGCAAATAATCATCGTGACTTACAGAATAGCCTGTTAAAGTGGAGAAAGATACTGGAGGATAATGGCCTAAAAATTGCAGGAAAAAGACTGAACTTACTATTTGAAGACACAAATTTTGCAACTCCTTCGATGCAACTGGATGGGGAAATATCAGCCAACTGTGGATGGGGAAACATTAGCCAACTGTGGATGGGGAAACATTAGCCAACTGTGGATGGGGAAACATTAGCCAACTGTGGATGGGGAAACATTAGCCAACTGTGGATGGGGCAACATTAGCCAACTGTGGATGGGGAAACATTAGCCAACTGTGGATGGGGAAACATTAGCCAACTGTGGATGGGGAAACATTAGCCAACTGTGGATGGGGCAACATTAGCCAACTGTGGATGGGGAAACATAAGCCAACTGTGGATGGGGAAGCATTAGCCAACTCATTTAAGTATCTGGGCTCATTCATTCACAGAGACGGGGGATGTCGACCATAGAATAGGTGCGGGATGAGTGAAATTTAGATCGGTAACAGGACTCTTGTGTGACCCGAAAATGCCTGTAAAACTTAAAGGAAAGATATACCAGAATTTTGTTGGACTCGCGTTAATGTTTGCCTCCGAATGCTGGATCATGTATAATGCCGACTATGTATTATGTACAAATTTAAAATGTACTTAATTCTAGACTTTATATGACTTTTGTATTCTATCGTCTATGAGTTTTCCAGCACTATGTACCAATATTTTATCAGTTAATAGATATTACAAAAAAAATATATGATATACACTGAGTCGACTGAATCCTTACGTGAAATGCAGTCTACTGAGAATCTACCTGTGGCACTTCTACTCGCTGGAGTATCCAGAAGTTGATCCACAAACAAGAGAGAAAACTTAATTTTAAATAAAGTTGAAAACGATTTTTGTTTATTTTTAAATATTCCCATAACCCTCTCAATTTGAAATGAATAACCTTTCATATAATTACATCTTACGCGCCCGTCCTTAAATACTTATTTTTAAATGCTTAAAAATTATCTTAATATAAAATACGTCTTACGATGTGCTTACCATTTATAATTAGCGCCCGATTTTTAAAATATAGGACCAATTCGATGGTGGATATCGACCACTCGATGAAGCACGTATTGTTTCGTTTCTTGTGGTTGTGCCACTTTATTTTTAAAAATACAATACGACATTAGACATTCTGTTCACTTACACTATCGCGGACACACTGAATATGTCCTCAGACCAAATCAATTGTCTTGTACGAAGTAAGCTCTCATTGCACTAAGTCCGCTAAAAAACCGGGTGATTAATCTCGTTTTTATTCAATACTATGTATTTTCAAAATTCCGATTTGATCTAAGTCAACTCTTTTATAAAAAAATAAAAAACTAACTAACTATTAAACGTTTGGGTAGGCAGAAAGAATAGAACGCCACACTCTCATATCCTAACACACCACTTTTGCTTCGACCACGTTCATACAGCTTGTCAAAGCTTGTAACAGGGCCATCTTCCAATATTTGGTTTAAAAATCATTTAAATTGGTGAACAATAACAGCGCCCGGAGCATATGCGATTTTCACAACACCATTTTCAAACGACTTGGTATCGTCACTTATAAAAATTACTATTGGTTAAATATCACTCGGATACCCGGCATCTTATCTTTTGATTGGTGAGTTGGTGTAAAAAATATTCCGTTGCGTGACGCGTGCATTTCGTTGCATCTTAACTTTCAACGCAGCTAAAGAGAAATAATCTCGACAATGTTATAATTAACTTTTAAATATCAAGGGAGGAAAAAGTTCAAAAATTATCCATAAACCAGCATTTCAACTGTGCGAGACTTTTATAATTTGAATACACTTTTTTGATACCTAAAAATGAGATAAATATTTTTAAAAAGTTTAAAAAAATAGCACTTAATAAACAATGTAAATAAAACTTTCTAAATCTAAATATAATACCTTGAATTTGAATCACATTTGAATGTTGCACAAAAATAATCGACTGATTAAAAATAAATTAAGGCCGGAGCCACACTACGCGGATCTTCCGCCTCGTCTTTTCCGTCGCATAAAATCGGCAAAGCAAATGGGTTGACCAATCATTCGCGCAGTGTGTTTGACAAGCGCATATTGTATGGAAAGAAATGTAGCGGCGTTTAATCGTTTGGAACTAAAACCCGCCCCGCCCACACCCAGCGGTAGCCCCTCGCCATGTCATTCAGTTCAATCTCGTATTTGCGCGTGAGCTGTGACATCTTGATTTCCAATATACATTGAATTATGTCCAAAACAGTCCGGGGTGGTGCGAGAACAATTGCCAATGAGAAGTATTACAGTTTTGCGAAGCTGAAAAAGCAAATAATGGACTAATATTACCGTTTGACAAGACTAGATAAAGCGGCCGACATTACTGGTTTGTTTCTTTAGTGTTGCCCGACCAAATTTCTATTAAAGGCTCCGACACCGGTCACCGGACACTCTGTATATGATGTATTGTGTAATAAATGTACACCCTGGTAACCTCTGTTTCGCGACAGGGACGCCCTCTCTCGCACGCCAATTTATACTGGAGGCACTCTAGGACGCGAACCACGGCCGCGGGAATGCTAGCGCAGGACGCTATCGATGTCGCCACCATTGCGACCCGCTAAAAGATCCTATTGATAGAGCTTAGCAAAGACGCGAACCATCGTTTCGTCGTTTCTGACGGGTAACAACTAGTAATAATATATTATTGAACAGACAGTGGAAAATCTATAAAGCGCTTCGTGAAATATTTGAAGGCGTCCCTATAAAAAGGGTATATACAGGGTTATTTGTAAAACATTAATAACCTCGCAGGACTATATTCCTGCCTTGATTATGAGTCGAAAATGTTCAAGCTATTATGACCTAATATTAATAGTTAAGGAGATATGCGACATCAAAGTTTGAATTTTTTTTCAATATTTCTGACTTATTTTTTGCAAAACGTTGGACTATCATTACAGTAACTCATATCGAATTTGAAAAATTCATTCGTTTCAATACAAGTTAAATAAAATGATAAAAACCCTGAAAAAATTTTCCAATTGGGATTCGAAGGTTTTTATTTTTTTATTTAACTTGTATTAAAGGGAATGAATTTTTCATATTCGATATAACTTTCTGTAATGATAGTCCAATGTTTTACAAAAAATAAGTCAGAAATATTGAAAAAAAATGCAATCTTTGATGTCGCATATCTCCTCAACTATTGATATTAGGTCATAATAGCTTGAACATTTTCGACTCATAATCAAGGCAGGAATATAGTCCTGCGATGTTATTAATGTTTTACAAATAACCCTGTATAGTATATCATGTCACAAAGTGATTTTATTATTATTATTTTTTTTTTTTTTTAAATATTTTAAAATTTAAAATTTTTAAATATTTTAAAATGGCTTGCATATATAAGAGTATGCACCGTGTGCAGTATTTTATTTTTCATGATTTCAAATTAATCTCGTCGAAATTCGACCTCGGAGTTGGCTAACGGGAAAGGGGGCCTATGTTTATCTATATTCATCTGGTAGTGACAAATGTGACGGATGCTGGCAGTGCGACGATGTCACTGGGATTTCTTAACAACATGAATAAACAAAAAATACGTAAAAAATAATATCCATGATTGGCTAATAATAGATAAATCGATTGGCTGATAATAGAACCTGGATAGAAAATATTATCCAGGATCCAAGTGAATATAAGAAAATGAAAAGAATAAAAAAAATGAGCTCTGGTTATTTGTTTCACTAAGGGCCTGTTGTTTGATTAGAAGTAAGAGTAATAGTTAAGAAAAAAGCATAGATTTTTGCATTCTCCACCAATCAAAATACCCGTTTTCGTAAAAATCTATGGTTTTTGCTTAACTCTTACTCTAACTTCTGATCAAACAACAGGCCTTAAGGCCCGATTAAAGCATACATTTTTGCGTTCTCCACCAATCAAACCCGTTTCCGTAAAAATCTACGCTTTAAACGAACTTTTACTTTAATCCAACTTGGTACAACCGGGCCTAAGTGTTTATTCTCTCTCCTGCAAAATTTATTTTGCATATAGACCCTTTTTATATGGACGCCTTAATTTACTGTTAGTGTTACAAATAGCAAGTCAGTTGCTGATCTACTTCTTTATTCTACTTTGTTCTACAAACACGTTGAGTTGTTTTGTCACTGCTACAGTTTCAGGCATATACATAGTTTCATCATCAGAAGAATTTAGTTATTAATAAGAAAGTTTAGTGACAATTAAATTAATAATGTTGCACCACAAAGTAACTACCGTATTAATTATTGATATTACAGAGGAAAGAGTTTAGTAAGGCATTTAATATGTTATTTACGACTCTAACATTAAACGTATATCAGGTTAAAAAAAGTATCAAGGCAAAATATACGAGGCAACTAAAGACACCTTACATTCTTTCGTTAAGAATGTCTAATAAAAAGCTGTTTTATGGAACTATTATACGTTGTATTGAAATAAGGAGTAGTTTGTAATAAAAACCTTTGATTGCAAATTTATTTTATTGCTCCGTTGTAACTAAGTCAGTTATAAATAATGAAATCCGTTGATAATTATCTAGTTTAATGGGATCTTAGAAACGTTAATTAAGTAAATTAAAAGCAGTAAATAATGTCACTTTGTAGCATTAAAAGTTGACCGTATCAGATAACTATTTAGGACCATGCCATTATATGCCATGCAATACAGGAATCTCGGTGCAGTTTACGATATTCGTGAGTCCTGGGAATAATATTGTCATGAGATTTCATTGGAAGGTCATCAAAAGGAAGGAGAGGTCATTGGAAGGAAGTACACGCTAACAAGTTTATCTAATGGTCCACGCGAATCTGGAATCGACTGGGCTAATCTCGTAGTCACTGGAAGTACAAAGAGGATACTGGAAATATGCAGGGACTGCTAGAAATGTGCAGAACGTTCTCGAGGCATCGCGAAATCAACATGTTTTGTATAAAAGAGCGAACGCGCGCACAGCGAGCGAGATTATCGTTTTTACAAGTGCGACGTAGAATTCCACAGACAAAGCACTGCGGCCAGCGCGTCTGCGACCGAGCGACATATATTGGACGCGAGTACTCACGTGCGAAACGGAACAGATCTACCTAGCGATACAAAAAAGATGCAGCGAAGATTCTAGAACGAAACAAGTGAATAATTGTGTGAAATATTCTAGACACATTTAGTGTGTATTAACGAACAGCGGCCCTATTGAATTTGTGTCCAGTGACTTTGCGTATTAAATAAAAGTTAATATTATTATAAGTGTTTCATTTGCCTCCCACAGTCATAGCCCCGCGTAAATACTTATCCCAATTATAAAAATTTCGTTGTCTGTCCGTCCGTCCGTCCGTCTGTCCCCGTAACTTCGTGTATGCCGTAAAACTGCTGTGCAGTTTGGCATATGTATAATGTAATAAATATCAAATATATATATATATATATATATATATTAAAAAAAAAACTTACTTATATAGTAAACTTACTTATTTTTTTTGTAAAAAATCATTTTTTTACGTAAAAAATAAGATTTCAGACTAAATAATGCTTTGCAACTGCTTCGGGCATATTATTCATCATAAAAAATTGCTTTAGATACAAATTATTATTATTTGTTAATCTTGTAATATTATTTAGTTAGTTACTTGTAATATTATACTGTTAGAGGCAAATGAAACACTGGAATTAAATTAAAATTGTATGAAATAAACTAATTCACTGGACGCGTATTTAATAGGAGCACCGTTCTTTAATTCACACTAAATTTCGCGATTCGCACTTATTATCACTAGAATATTCGCTGAACTTTATGTCTAAGGCCAGGTCGTCTCGCTCAGTTTTAAACATAATTACCCACTCAAATTCACGTTTCTGTGGCCGCTTTGAAATAAAAACTCTGCCCGTGCGAGCGCTTGCGTCGCTTTTATACATAAATGTTGGTTCGCGAATGTCGACAGGTTTCTCCATATTTCTAGAGATTGTGGTTTCTTCGAGAATAGTTCAGTCGATTCAAGATTCACGAGGACTGTTCGAGAGACTTCGACTCTCGTGACAATGTTTTACTATCTGACAAAAAACGATTTATTTATTTGTTTGGAAATATTAATATAAGAAAATAGATATAAGAAAATTATATGTATAAATGTGTGAGAATGTAAATAGATAGTAATGAACACATTAACTTATATCCTAACATATCTCACATAGAAATAATTTTGAAGTACTAGTACATAATAATAATATAAGCATGTTAAAATAAAAGACATCAATTGTAACAGTAGTGAGTAGAACATAATAAAGTAAATAACAATATGAAAGTATGTACGTATTAATTAAAGTAAGCCTAACTTTATTTTTATCTTGCATCGCAGTATTGAATCAATATTCAATTATTAATCAAGTATTAATTCAATGTTGCGTCGCAGAATTATGTTCACTTGTGATCTTAGGTGGTATAGAGACACATCTATTGGAAGTAAGAAGCAGACGTTAGACCTATGCAGTTGTGCATCAAAAATCGTATAATTTTTGATATTACACTGCCACTTTTAAGTGTCCGCCACATAACTTATAAGATGATGCATAATTGTACGCCTTTTTCTAAAAATTACATTGTAACATTAAGCAAAAACAAAAACAAACTCAAAACATGTTATGTACCATCATCTTATGGGGGCGTAGCCGTAGTCACCGTCAACGTCAATTACTATTTCGCAGTTGCTTGGCCGGTCCCGCGGGGTTATCTATACTAATATACAGGGTTATTTGGAAAACACTAATAACCTCGAAACACTATATTCCTGCTTTAATTATGAGTCGAAAATGTTCAAGCAACTATCACCTAATATCAATAGTTATGGAGATATGCGACATCTAAGTTTGCATTTTTTAAAAATATTTCTGACTTATTTTTTGTAAACTTATATCGAATATAAAAACCATTCCCTCTAATACAAGTCAAATAAAACAATAAAAACATTCCAATCGAAATTTCTGCAGGGTTTTTAAACGTTTTATTTTGACTTGTATTGAAACGAATGAATTTTTCGTAATCGATATAAGTTACTGAAATGATAGTTCAACGTTTTGTAAAAAATAAGTCAGAAATATTGAAAATAAAAATGCAAACATTGATATTGCTATTGCTACTACTACTGATATTAATTAGGTCATGATTGCTTGAACATTTTCGACTCCTAATCAAGGCAGGAATATAGTCCTGAAAGGTTATTCATGTTTTCCAAATAACCATGTATAAAGAGGAAAAGTTTGTAAGTTTGGATGTTATCTCCAATTAAACTACTCATCCGATTTCAAAAATTCTTCCACCAATATTTAGAATGCACTTTCAGGGTGAACAACGGCTATATATTATCCGTTAAAACAAAAGGGCTTTTCGTAGTGACCTATTTTACAACTAAAGTCGACAAAAAAATGGTTGAGCGATGCGTTTTTATAACGGCAAGATATATTTAAATACTTTCTATAGAGAAGTTGTAGAACTCAATATGTTCTATAAAAAAGTCATGGAAGACATATATCTATTATCTATATGTGAAAGTTAATGCATAAGTTGATAAAATATGACTAAAAGTTATTAAAAATCTACGTGTGCGAAGCTGCGCGCGTAAGCTAGTATTGTATATATAGTAAGCTAATACAGTGGCCATCCTGTTTTATTTTATTTAAAAGTTCAAAAACTCTAAAAAAACATAATTTTTTAAAGGTAAATCTTGCTAGAATCTGTTTGCTCGAATAGATAATGGATAGTTAGTTTGCGACCGTCCTGACGAAGAGTTAAGTGGCTAATACAAAGTTAATAATGTCCTTCAAAATTTGATTGTAATGGAAACAAATTTAACTGATGGGGCCGGTCATTTAATCAATAGTAAAAGTAAACATTGAGAAAAAAGCATAGACTTTTTCGAAAACGGGTTGTTTGAATGGTGAAAAAGGTAAATAAATATTTATAATTTTTACTTTTCCTACGGACCTTGAGAGGAATCGTCCTGAGAGAGTACGAAATGCGCACAATACAAATCGAAATCCAATCGGGAAAACGCAGCGAGGCAAATGTGGACGAGATTAATGAGACCGTAATGGCGCGGCGTCTGCGCATCGATCAATCACTCCGTACCGGTAGGAGCAACAAAGAAAATTGTCTATCGAGTATCGGCGAGAAAAAAATGCGAGTAATCCAATCTAAACGGTGGCGGGATAGACAATAATTAAACGCGACCGGGCGGCCTCGATTCTTCCGCCGGCATGCATCGCCGCTACCTCATCCGCCTGTCAAATCGCCGCGGTGTCTGCATACATTACCAGGAGCCGCCCATTGGCTTAACAATCACTCGCCTCTGCGACCGGCGGCTCGTGCCGCGAACCAGCGACGCTGCGTCGAAACCACCCGTTATTCCGAGGGACCGTGCATAAACCGAGACATCTACAAAAAGTTACGAGAATCGACAGAGTGCAGAAAAAGTATCCGCGTATTTTGTCACGCAAAGCTGGTCAACCTTCACAGCTACGAAGATCGACTTGCTATTTAGTCCCTACGGAAAATATCCGATCTCGTTGTGCTACACAAGATTCTCAGCGGAGCTATTGATTCTCTTTCTCTATCTGATATAAATTTGCATGTTAAACTCCGTATAAGAAACCCGGAGTTCTTTAGAATATGTCAGCACACTGATAATGTTGGTTACTTTTCTCCTATCGCAAGGTTGTGTGTACATTACAATATTATAATATGTAATATGTATTGTGCTGACTCTAACATTGATGCTAATATTCCTGCAGATACCTTATCATCATTCAAAAACTCACTCATACACAACGTCCGTTTTCTAAACCTGATGATGATGACCTGAACCTATAGATCTATTAAATCAATTATTTATTTACATATTCTTATATGATCGCACTACATTCAAACACTAAATTATAATACACATAAATGTACATGTAAAATATACTTAAATGTAAAAATACATGTTACTAGAGCGTGCCGAAGACACTTATAATTGGGATAATGGGCATAGTTTTCATTTATAATGTTTTATTATTAGAGTATCATGTACCTATTATCCTATTAGTCTCTAATAAATATAAAATAAATAAAAAAGTCATTTTAAAGGAGAGCTCCGTCCTCCTGTGTATAGCTTTCTGGGATATTCTGCCGTGTATATGTATGTGGTCCATCATCAGGACTGATGTGATGAGCACCTATTGATGTGTAGGTTAAGTACGGGTGTTAAATTTTATATTTGGTTTGTTTATCGATGGGATTCCGCTCGACGGAGAAAAGCATTCTTTGCGAGGATTCAAGTCAAGGCGAGAGGCAAACACGAGATGAGGGCTGAAAACAATGAATCGGGGCATGACCAGACCTCAAATAAGATCAAAATCCCACCACGAGATGACCGGATGCGGGTAGGTATACGGGAATGCCTCTTCTGTACCAACCCTACTCCAATGCTGCGGACACAACACTCCCGTAGATCGCCGATTAATTAATAACAATGCGGAGATGAAAGCAATTAACAAGGTTGCGGTTGTGCGAGCATGAAAAAATGTCGATGCGGGTTTTATAATATGATACCGCGTGAGCGGTGGTCCAAAAACCGAAAAACAAAATCAAAAATCGAGAAACAAAATAGATGCGGTCTCTTCAGCGGAAGACAATTCAAAAGTGCGGTAGAATCCATACAATAGACAATAGATGTCGTTAGGCGTAAATAAGGTAAGGTAGACAGTGATTGGGTACCCACCACTTTCCCAGGACCGTTTTATGAGCTTGTGCTGACATATCGGCCCTACTCATACGTCGCCTGGTTGACATTTTTTTCTCTAATAGCTTTCTCCGTGCTGGGCCGTGTAGGGCGGTCCAGCAGGGAGATGCAAAGCAAAGCCCAATCACTGTCCCCCTCTCGCAGAAACATAATCTTTATTATGTAGGTAAAAGGTAGGCAGAGTGGGAATCAAATCGGAAAAAGGGATTTATAGGGGACAAGTATTGGTGGATTTTCATCTCACTGACGCTGACGTCCAATCCAGCCGCAACAAACCGTCTCCATTTCCCCCATCCAACATTGGCCAAACAACTGGCTTGCAATACCGCACCGAAGTCAGGGTGTGTCGCATACATACACAAATCAACACATACTCATCACATCAGCCCTGTTGATGGATCCTGCTATGGGATCCGTAAACGCGTCTCGTAGCTAGTAGCAAAAACTTTATTCAATTTTGAATAGAAAATACACTTTGGTTGAAATGTCGAAAGTTAAGGAGATAAGCGACCCCAAAGATTGTATTTTCTTCATTATTTCTTTTGTAAAACGTGAGACTGCCATGAAAGTTATTTATACCGAAAATTAAAAATTCATTCACTTTGATTCGAGTAAAATGGAGGTATTAAAATCTTAAATCAGAAAAAATCTGGTTCAAATTACTGCGCGATTTTAATAATTTTATTTGACTCGTATCAAAACGAATATATTTTACACTCGAAATTATAAAGTTTAATTTAGTGAAAGCTTGTTGGTCTTGTGGTTAGGACACTGGCCTCGTGATCTAAAGGTTGCGGGTTCGAACCTCACTCCAGACTAGCAAGTTAGTCCTATTTTCATAGCACAAGCGTTTAGCTTAGTTTGAAAATAGTAAGAATATTGATGTGACACGTATTCCGTGTTCACATCTCTATTTTTTAAAAAAAAAAAAAATATCACTGAAAATATATAAAAAATTAAAAAATACCCATAATATTAATTTCGAATGTCCACCGTAGCCGTAACAAGAATGCAATGACTGATCTCATTCTGTTTTTCAAAATTAGTATAATTTCCAAATTGTTATTAAAAAATAAAATGAAAATGTTGACTTTATGACTTTTTAATAATAAAGAAAATATAATAAAATTTGCCTTTATTGCTGTTAAACTTTTTTTTTAGTTAATAAGACTTTTTAATAAGATACTCTGAATATTTATTACTATATAGCATGTGTCATTGGTATTAATCATTAATCAATCCTACCAGATGGCTCGAATAATAATAAGGTATAATATATTAATGAGGTATAAAAAGCAAAAGAAGCATAATTTTCTATTTAATAATGTCCATCACTAACGTTATCAAGACGCTGTACAACTCTAGCGATGTTCTCACAGCTTTAACTGATGGCCGAAATATATAAAAGTACGTTATTTTTGTCGCGTTGCGGCTAGTTATTCCATAAAAACTGTTGAAAAAGTTTTCTTTGAGCTTTTGTGACATAAGATATGTTCGCTCACAGGTAAAGATTTAATTTCCGACATGTTTGATAATCGGGGCACTGCCATATGTACTCGTAGCGCCTTATTTCACAACCCCTCAAAACGATGTTGTGTTTTTTTATTTTATGTTTTGCTTATCAATGAAAAAAGTATATTTGGAAATCTTTTTTGCGGTATTCTGGAACAAACCCTGATTTTTAACATACAATGTCTATGCAATAATATGTTCTGCATGTAGCTGACAACAAATCTACAAAACTGTATACTTATTGCACTCTCTCGGCTCTACAACCCCTGGTGGATCTTGGACTTCTCAACAGTCTTCCTCCACTCATCTCGGTTTAGTGCCAGCTCTATCCAGTTCAGAAGCTCCACGGCAGATATGTCTGAGGACGTTGTCGCTTCATCTTAATGTTGGCCTTCATAAGCTCCTTCGCCCATCGGTCTTGAGGTCAGCAGGGACTTTGGTGCTTGATGCTTGGTCATTCTCTCCGCGTGACCCAGCCACCGAAGTCTTCCTAGTTTTATAAATTTGGTAAAGTTTAGTTCCTTAAACAGAGTATAGAGCTCATTTTTGTAACGTCTGCGCCAAAGTACATTTTCTAGAACCGGGCCAAAGATACGTCTCAAAATTTTTCCTTAAAAAATGATCAGTGCTCACTCATTCCTCTTAGTTAGTTAGTACCCGCGTCTCAGCTGCGTATGTGAGCACTGGTCTTATAAGCGTTTTGTACAGTCTTAGTGTTTTTGGACTGTCTGGATTTTATCTGCTTTTGAAGGCAGAGAAAAAACAGCGATTTGCGCTCTCCTCTGTAGAATTATAGTAAATCTTGGTACCGTTTCAAAATTTTGACTTCCGAATGAGAGAGTTGGGGTTTGTTGTGTGCATCCTACGGCCATGTATTTGATCTTCATCTGATTTACTATGAGACCCATGTTTTTGGCAGAACTTTCGAGATTTATGAAGGATTACGTAAAGCATCTGGAGTTTTCGCAATTATGTCGATATCGTCAGCGTAGGCCAATAGTTTCACTGCATTAATTGAAATTATCCGAAATCCATTTTAGGGGGTTTCGCGATTAGGCGCTACATAATATATTCATACGCCATCGTCAGCCACCACTGCCTCCGCAACTCTTCACGGTGGCGGTCACCACTCGGCAAATTCGACACCTTCAGTAGGCGACCTACACAGGTGTGGTAATTGAAATATCCACTATAATAGTTCATGATCACTTCTTGTCGATCGAGTGTGAGCTGATTGTTTTTTTTTATGAGAATTTCGTAACAAAAATATCAATTCAGTTTCCGTTCGACAAAAAAAACGACTGAGAATAGATAATAGGCGCGCGCTACCGAGAACCGATTAAAATATTTTTTCTTAAAAAAATAAGCTCGATTATAATTAAAAAAGCTTTCAATTATTTTCATAATTATCTCGTTTAATCACTGCCAGGAGTTTAGAAAAAAATAAAGCACCATTCAAAGATCAATAAGTTTTTGAATGTACAGGTTGTCTCACAAGTCTTTGCGTTTTTTAATAGACACAAAAAGCGCGCTCCTCCTCGAAAACGAGAGTTTTTTTGACGTACGTGTATTTGTCTCTAAAATCGATTCTATTGCTTCAAACATCTGACCATCACGAAAATAGGTCAGACTTTAAAAGCTTATTTCTCGGAAAGCATACGACGCAGGTGAGAGTTATTGGTGTCGGTAGATTGTAGACAAATGTAAGATTTCTTTAAATTGCATTGATCAGTGACCCCGCGCGTGACGGCGACGTAAGCGGCATGAATTAGCGCGCTCAGTCGACATCGGGACGTGAATCTGATCGTGAAAAGCCTGATCGGGACGGGACGAGTGTTAAACGATAACCGAAAACTTGCTGTACGTACGATGCAAAGTGCAAAAACAATAGACAAACGTAAGCCATTGAGAATCCAGATATTGCCAACTACATTTCTTTTAATATGAATATATTCTAAATATCATAGCAAGCATCAATCCGACGTTATTGATTTTTAAAAATCAACTTATTCAAGCTATAAACAAGATGTGAAACTGTTTTTTCTTTATTTATTTATTGTTCATTTATACGTTTTCTTACAGCCATAATCTTAAAAATATAGTTGTTGATATACGGAGCCTTGGGCCAATTAAAAGAAAACAAATATTTGCAAGAGTATCTTCTTTGAATTTTCAAAAAAATGGTTCATCATTACACAAAATCATAGTTTTCAACTTCTCAAGTTTGTGAGGTTTATGTGAATATATGGAAAAATAATTCATAATGTTAGATTATTTGCGAAATGCGAATTCGGTTATACAAAACGAATATTAGTTTTTTTTAAAGAAACGAGGTGTACAGATTATTTAAAAATACAATTACATATTATTTAATGTGTAGAAATATACGTTATATAACATTCGAGTAACTTTAAGGCGAAATACATTGATATTTATATTTCCTTTATTCTGCAGACAAGTACATTTTTGACGTTTAATTTCCAGGTTAGAATATAAATGGTTGGAAATGTGTCAAACTTGAACGCATACACGGCTATACGTCACCTATAATATTATGATTGCTTCAAAAACGCAGTACGTGGTTTTGCCATTACGAGTTCCAAAAAAAAACAAATCGTATGAAAAGTAGCAGGCAATGGGCGATAGCCAATTGCAAACACCGATGGCCACTTATGCCCCGCAAACGAAAATCGTTGAGAATAGACCCAAGTTACAGTGTTTCGATGTAGCTCAGCGTTTTAATTGGTCACTCAGTCAAACTTTGCTAAACCACAAAATAGGAAAGTTGTAAACAATTGCGATTTATGTTTATTTATACATTTTTTGTCTTTATATATTCTTATGAACATTTGTCTTAATTTATTGGATTTGAAGGTTTTGCATTGCTCTAAATACCTATAAAACTAACCAATTACTCTGTAAAAACTATTTCGCAAAAAAATATTTATAAAAGCAATAGGTATTTGAGCGATAACCCATTTTTCTCTTTGCAATACATACTCATCTTTTACCCATCATCGGTATACACGACATCGGAAAACATAAAAAATACATATGGACTACAAAAAAATGTATTTATATAAATTTCAGCTCTATTAAGTAGCAATATAGTGTTCTTATATATCTTCTACAAGTATTTCAACACCATGTACAATGAAGATTTACCTAACACACACCCAAGGCCGTTTTATGAGCAATAGCTCTCATATTAACCCTACATTTTCGCCACCCAATTCAGCATTTTTTTTGCTAAAGTGTCATCCACCCCGCGCTACGTAAACTCATGTGTCATCAAAAGCAAACCATACAATACAAAACAATAGAATGAGATATGATGCAATAATATACATGTATGTGAGGAAATACCGTAGAGACAAACTAGGTACAGCAGTCACTCCCTGAGGGTAAAATGAAAATAAAATTGTACAAAACAAACGAAGGACTCGCTAGTCCGGAAACTATTTTTTGTTTTTAGAGTTACATTTTTTACCAACAGGCTGCTAAGCAAGCTAAACCAGTTGAATTCTTAAGCGGAATGCAGTTACACTAGGTTTCTTTTGTTAACTGCGCCTGCGTTAATTTAAGATTAAAAATAAATACAAAAGCACAGCCGGCACGACTCCCGTTACAAAACACAGAAAAAACTCTAAAAAAATATTTAGTTTTGAAAGGGGAGTGCACTTTGTGCATACGTATATAAAAAACGCAAAGACTTACGATACCACCTGCAACAAACTGTGGTCTTTTATTTTGATTTAATGCAATCGCGGACATCGATGCCGTAGGGCGCAAAATTATGGCACAAATACAGTAGTTTTTTTTGATCTTTCGTCGTTTAATTGAGTGCATTATAGTATTATTATAATATTGATGTATTTTTAACAGGATCACTACCTAACATGATCTTGCAGTTTACTTACACAATGATAATTGACAAACGAAAAAGCTGGAATGGAAAGCTGTCTGAACTAGATGGCCGCGGCACTTGGGTATTTAAGTGCAAAGAAGAAAATATCTGTGGATTGTAAAAGACTTCAAAGTAATATACAATGAGTTTTCGGAGAATGTTTAGTGGTATGTGGTCACCAATTCGTAGAGGACGAAGAGGTCTGCCTCTAACACGCGGCTTCTTCTGTGTTTTGAGAAGTGTCGCGATGTACTAAGCGCACTAAAACCTCTCACTCCGAAAACTTTTAGTAAATTTGTTTTAACTTTTAGTCATATTTTGTCGATTTGTTTATTGACCTAAACATATAGATATATGTCGTCGCGGACATCTTTAACTTCTCTATAGAAAGTATTTAAATATCTCTTACCGTTAAAGCAGCGTTCGTAAAAAACGCATCGCTCGACCATTTTTACGTCGACTTTAGTTGTAAAATAGGTCATCACGAAAAGCTCTTATTTTAACGAGATAATATTTATAAACTATGTATTCCCACCCTGAAAGTCCGTTCTAAATATTAGTGAAAGAATTTTTGAAATCGGATGAGTGCTTTCGGAGATTAACTCCTGCATCCAAACTTACAAACTTTATCTCTTTATATATTAGTATAGATTTATAATTTTTTAATTCTTATTTTTTAATATTTATGAGACTCTAACAAAGTACATAAAACATAATTAATTATTATTTAAAACTCAACCCACTATCCCAATTACAAGTGCCTTCAGCCTGCTCTAGCAACACGTATATGTATATTTAGTGATCAATATAGTGTGATCATGTAAGAATATGTAAATAAGTCATTGATTTTATGTGTTTATGGGTTCAGGTTATTGTCAAGAAATTGGATGTCGTGTAGGAGTGACTTTTGGAATGATGATATCTAAGCTGCAAGAATATCAGCATCTATGTTAGGGTTACAACAATATTGTATAATGTACGAAAGGTTATTACGTTGGGAGAGAAGTAAACAACATTATTAGGATGGTGACTTATTCTTACGAACTCCGGATTTATATGGGGTTCAGCGTGAAATTTTACCTCAGGTAAAGAAAGAAAATTACGGGGTATAAAAGAAAAGGCAGCAAAAATGCAGTCACCGAGGATTACTAATTTAAAATGTACTGAATTATAGATTTTATGTATCTATCCCTTCCAAAATCATGTTTCCAATAAAATCTCGAATTCAGTGCATTATAAATGAATTTTTCTCGATGACTGCATAATTTTTTTTGTATATTGCTGCCTTCGCTTTTATAGCCCAAAAAAGAAGTAAATAGTCTAACTACTTTTCGTAGGTTAAGTGCTAAATATGTATATGAAAAATATGTTTAATGTATGATCATGTTATGTGGTTTCACGATTATTTTCTTTTTTAAATTTCTTTACTTTGTGCCAGATGTGAAAATGTGTTTCTATTTATGATTATTTATGTTTTATTTATATTGATATATTTTTGGAATATTTATGTTTTTTTCTATGTTAATTTATGTTTTAATTACTAGATATAAAAAAAGTGTTCTTTTTACAACTAAATAAGAAATATACAAAAAAACACATACAAAGAAAATTAACAACTACACAATTAACTTTTAAAGACTAAAGGCCTTGCATGTTAATAAAATAAAATATGTTTTGAGTTTGCTTTTGGTTACGTTTGAATATGATTTTTAGAAAACTTCGGAGAATGATGCATCAATACTAACTAATACCGCGTGGAAGGCACGGGAGGGGCCTATATCCAGCAGTGGAGAGATGAAGGCTGAAGGAGAAGGAGGCTAATACTAAACGCGGACTTTCCAGGTTTGGTCGGGCCTAATTGATCGGAGCCGATTTCAGGAGCAATTATTATTAACTGACGGGGTACATAGATAGGTACTGCAGAGATTAACGGTATCGCGGAGGTACTCGGCAAGTCCCGTACCTGGTCGGGAGCGGAACGGTGCTGGTTCACACATTCACCACCGCCATCACCTCTGCCACCACCCGAACCCTGCCGCTCTCCGCGCTGCCATCACCCGCGATATTTATTGGCCGGGCTATGTGTGAACACAGAACTTCATTTCGTACGTATTCCGGTGCGGGCGACGGCAACCGGCTGGTCCTTGCGGCCTTCCAGAGACAAAGGCGACAAAAATTAAATAATTTTAAAAAATTTTGTTTGTGGGTTACACCCTGGGAGACTTAAATTTAGGTAGAAATTTGGTGATTTTTACGAGATGATTAATTATTCAAAAAATAAGGGATATAAAATTAAAGGCAGCAACATCCAAAAAAAAACTAATTCACTCATCGAGGGTTACTAATTTAGAATGTATTGAATTCGAGATTCTATAGGAAAGGCCTATAAATTTAAAAGAATAATTTCGGAAGGGATACATAGATACATAAAATCTAGAATTTGGTACATTCTTATTTAGTAATCCTCGGTGACCGCATTCAAAACATATTTATTATTTTTTTTTGTATATTCCTGCCTTTGCTTTTATGTGCACCCCTCATATTAACTATTATAATATTGGAAAATTTTTGGAAAAAATTACCAAGTCATGTCTATTTCCATGGAACTCCTCCCCGTGACTGAGATACAACATTCCCCGGCACACGTTTGTTAGAGACAGAAAAGATAGTTTGTTAGAGAAGAAAGAAACTTTCATAAAGTTGAATCATCAAACTCTATTTTGAAACTGGGGGGGGGGATTTTTTTCTTAAGGATGGATGACTTTTTTTCAAAATGACAGATTTTTTAATTGGCAAAGTAAATTTAAAAAAAAACACTATTTAAAAAAATTAAAAAAATATTAAAGTTCAAATTGTGTAAAAAAAGAGAGTTAAAACTCTTAGCGAGCCATTCGTTAGGATGTACTGATATAGTTTCCTGTTGTCTTTCTTTCTTGATATGCAGTATTGCTTTCGGGTGATGGTATGAAGAACTGGGACCTCTTGATGGATGATTGCTTTAGAAGAAAACGGTGTCCCACAAGATGATCCCGTTTGCAAATAAATGTCAAAATCTTAGTAGTATCGGGCAAAAAATGACCTGTTTTTGTATGGAACACGCAAGTCAAAGTATGAAGGGCCAAAATTAGGTAAAAAGTAATTTTGATCAAAATATAGATTCCCCTTTTCAAATGACAGAAATGTTGTCATCATCTTCATTCCCTCGTCCTAGTAGGGTCGGGGGCCTAAAGACTCGACAAGGTGCTTCCATATTCCCCCGTCAACCAGCCTAGACCTATTCTGTTTTCATATAGGTTTGTTTGTTACTTCTCCCAGCTTAAGCTTAGCTCCTTCCGGGGTTGCTAAGAGGATTCTTTCTGGTATTTGTTCCTCTGGCATTTTTAGCACATTTCAAGCCACCTCAATTGCGATTTTTCTATGTGTAGGAGTAGGGGCTCCATGGAGAGTGTGTGCCTTGCATCGGCACTTCTCACTTTGTCCACCAGTGTGACTCCCGCTAAAACCCATCTCGGCAGCCTGGATCCTTGCCTCACTCCCTCCGCGTATTAGGGTGGGCCTGTGCGCAGATTGGTGTTCGTCCTAAAAGGTTTGCGCCACCACGCTCACCATTTCGCAAGCCGCCGCGGTAACGATCCGCATTGTGAGCCGGTGATGGTCGGTTCCCACGGTGAGCGCGAGGCTCGGTACCCACCGGCCGATGGGACCGGGCCCGCTGGGCTCACCTCGTTACGGCGCGCCTCCTTACAAGCCACGGACTCGCTACGGCGCACGCATTTTTTTCGCGGACGAAAACGAAAGTAGCCTCCGGTCACAATGACAGCAATAAAAATGTTCAATTTTTAATAAAAATTTGTTTAAAATAAATTGCGTACGTCAGGTTTGAAAACGATGAGGGCGGACCCACCGCTTACCCAGGACCGTTTTACAAAAAAAGCTCCGGTTCATTCGCCAACAGGTTGGCATTTTTTTATGCTAACCGTGCGAGCTAGCGTTGCAAAAGCAGAGCGGGGTATGTATAATATACAGTGTATATAACTTATTACGGTACTTTTACATTAATAAATTTGAAAAACAAACCTCCAAAAAAAACACCCCATATTTTAACATTAATGGCAAAAAATTATGTTTCCAATAAAGCCAAATACCACGGCCATTACCACGATTAATATGCGTTTTATTTAATTTTAAAATCCTATACTTCTAAAAACATATCGCAACATATTTGAATATATATTAAAATATAAAGTACACACATTCTGTACATGAAGTTAATTAATAAAAACTGTTCTTCTCTAAAAAGAAGAAGACTATTTCAGGCTTATTTAAAATACACCTATACTTCAAATCTAACTAATTAAAAAATATATACAATATTTTAACGTCAAATTGCAATACAAAAAACAGTATATTAAGAAATGTATAAATAAAAGACAGAGTATTAAGCAACACGTAAAAATAAATATTGAGAGTAGAAAGCCAAAACGGCGTTAGTGATTATTTCGAACTTTACAGGAGAGCAAAAAAAAAACATTGAAAAAATCTGTCAATCTGATTTTGTCAATGTTTCTTTTATTACTAAACGATTTTCATGTTTGTTAATCTAAAACATATGGAAATCGTTTAATAATAAAAGAAATATTGACGAAATCAGATTGACAAAACATTATTTTGCTCTCCTGTAAAGTTCGAAATAATCATAACGCCCTTTTGGCTTTCTACCCTCGATATATATTAATGACGATTTAACATTATTCTCACAATTGCTGATTCGAAATATCCGTGTATCGGACGGTGTAATATCGGCGGTGGTGATTTCTAAACACTCGTTATAACGGGGTTCCGCCGCATTAGATCGGACCGGCAGATACCTTACAGATCCGTGACGCCTTTGCGTCCGAAACTGGAGCAATCGCCTCGGGACATCTTCTGCGAGCCCCGGCGTCGCCAGGGCTGACCACGGCCAGCTCCGCACAGCGATCACGCTGAGTGGCATCATTTCAATTTAAAAAAAAAGCAAATTTGATAAATAACTTACATTTTAATATGGCGATTATTAGCAGAACGTTATATTTATAAACAGATAGTATTCTAATGTATTATTGGAGTACAATGTAAAAATATTTTATGACAAGTATGGGAAACTAACTCGTAAATAACCAAGTCGCTTATAACAAGAGTACGAATAAAAATTAATTTGCCGTATCAATCTTTGATTAATTAACTATGACGGATTGAATGATTAATTAGTAAATCTGACAATCGATTCATGTATTATCATCGTGTATTGTCATCTGTGCAAAATTTCAGCTCGATCAGACATTGGGAAGTGGGTGAAATATCGATTATAAGATTACGTCCAGATAGACAAACATGTGAAACTAACAAAAGCGTGGTATTACTGTATATTTGGTTGCGAGTTAGCAGTTAGAGCTCAGCAGAAAACAGCGACATCTAGCGTAGCGTAGAGTTGGTGACGTACATTGTTGCATAGAGATGTACGTATTTTGAAAACGAAACAACAATTTTCATAATACCCTGAAATCTGTGTGTTTACCTAGATTTTTAATAGTTATCGATTTAATTAGTAAAAATATTAAGATCTAGAAAACTACTCATACTAAAATTATTTTAGTGAAAAATGAAATTTTTAATGGTTTTTAGATATCACAATTTTAATACTAGAATTTTTCGTTTCAACTGAAGCAGACGTTTCGACCAATTTTTAGCCGAAACCGAAATTTCGGTCGGTCAATTTTTGGTTACGTGGATTAATTTGGAATTTCCTTTTTTCGTGGCAGGCCTGAACAATGCCCAGTGAGTAATATTTAAAAACTCTAATCTTAAAAAATATATATCACTCATTCAAATTATTCGCCCCGCGTCGTTAATTACAACTTATCGCCATCAACGCTTTACCCCGCGCCACCTTAACTGATGAAACAGATCGCGTCGTGCCGCGAGATACCATCTGCAACGGGCTAGATCATTTTCAGCGCAACAGCTCGCAAGCGGTAAATCAAAAAGAAACGTGAAAACAAAAAAAAAGCCATAAACTTATAGATTAAAAATGACAACAATAAGCCGTGCACGCTGATTCATAAAATATTCTCAAATACAGCGAACGACATTTCAAGATTTTTGGCCACGCGATCTAAACTTGTAATTTTGTATGGCTCTAAAAATATTTTTATATGTACGTTCTGAGAACATGACTGCTGGATTTGTCCACAGCGGGAATCAAACATAATAATTTCGTTGTCTGTATGTCTATCCGTAACTTCCAGCCGGAGATGGGCTTGACCTGATGGCACTACGCATGTCGTTACCGCCGCCTCTCAACGACGGGAACCAATGTTACCTAATTTTTTACGGGTATTTTAATTGAGACAAATTATATAATCTCATATACCATAACATATATGTCCACTTTGAAAATATAGAGGCACCATTACCAGCTGCGAAATCTGTGTATACTGTTTCATGACAAGGACTACAAATTTTTCTAGCATAGTCCTATCAAATAAGCGGAAGGTTCTTCAGATTTGGGATATACACACCTCTTTCAAAAAATTGATAATGTGTGGATGTTCTTACGATGGAATTGATGAACCTTGCACTATTAATCACTTAAGCCAGCGCATATAGGCTGTAAGCCCTTAAACCTAAAGCTTTATATTTCATATAGGTTACTATAGTGATAGCCCAAAATTTATAGAAAATTGGACAGAAATCTTGAAAAAAATGCAAACTTTGACTTACCTCCATGACCGTAGACATTTCACCCGAAGTGTAACGAACATTTTAAATTCAAAAAGAACGGTAGAAGACTCCCCCGAAGTTTTTTCTACTAGCTACGAGACGTCTGTTTATGTGTGGTTTGTTTATAATTAATCCATGTTTTTGAGAATATTAAAAACTTACGAATGACGGAACATTGGTTCGCGTCTTTGCTAAGCCCTAGTATAAATTTATAGCATCTTTTTGGCGGTCTGCGGAGAGGCGGCCGTAGCTACATGCGTTAATTGGCCGGTTCGGACGTCACACGAAATTACTAGGACATACAGACAGACTGACCGATGGACACACAACGAAATAATTATGTTTGATAATATTTACGAAGCGAGAAGCAATAAAATTGATTGCGATGATTAATTAAAAAATTAGGAATGTAATATTTTAACAATGAAATTGAGTATGACGTCGGACACCATTTAGCGATTTTTCTTTTGTAGAAAAACATCACATTTTAACGAGATCGTAAAACAGTAAAAAATATTTATGCTCGTACTTTTATTTATTACACAAAATCACTGGACATGAATTTAATTGGAATACTGTTCTTAAATCCCCACTAAATGTTTCTAGAATCTTCGCTGCATTTTAAATCTAATTCGTAGTTCACACTAGTTATTACTCTTTATAACTAATATCTCGGATACTAATGCACGTTACTTAAATCGCTCAGATTCGCAATAGAAAACTTCTCGCTCCTCAGTAGGTACTTTATTTATTTAATGTCGTTGAAATCACAAAAACTAGCAACACACTCCGTATGATTTCGCTTGCTATGGTACAGTTGCCGGCAAACTTCTTGAAATTTTTTGGCGTAGTGGGGGAATGCGCAGAAGACAAAATTTGGGTCTTTTTGGTGGAATGGTACATGCGCATACTTCTCCCCACTACGCCGTATAATTACAAGATGTTTGCCGGCTACTGTAATAGCCCGCTGACACTGTGTGCCGATCGATCCTTTTTTATAGGTAATGTCGTTTTCTCGATGTTTCTAGAGTTTACGAGAATAGCCCAGCCGATTCTAGTTTTAGTGTAAAAGGTGTAAAATCATCGATTACTTGTAAATCTTACTGATTCTACTATCTAGTGGCAATATTAATAGGTAGCTGTTGCGAGAAATTGGTTTGATAGTAGTTAATACAAAGGTCTCTGGTTCGTGCTCCGGTAACAGACAAATTTATTTTTGAAAACATATCGATTCCATCGACGCCGGATGCTGCTCGTCTCTCCGCGGGCGCAGCCCTGGTTCGGGATTTATCGTTAACCATAAATCGTACCGTCACCCCATTAATCCGAGCGTTTCATACAACACACAGCGAGTGACATTCACTTCGTGATCTCGGCGAGGACGACGCAAGAAGGTGGAAGAAGCACCTTCCACACACAGCACTTCCATGCGCGATTACCATAACCGGCGCTGGTGCCGGCCGCAGAGGGAGAGGGCGTTAGAAAGGGACCGACGGAGGTTAGTTCCTCCTAGCAACGGTGCCGTTACACACGGCTCCAAAAGCACAAAGAACGAAGCCTAAAATAATTAATAACTTGTATTAGATTATTCTTATTAAAGCTGGTAAGAGTTAAGAAACGAGAAAAATTTGAATACAAGCTTTCTTTACATATATTCCCAATCGATTTTTTGACATCACCCGTGCAGTGTCCAACTATTAAACACGTTGTTTTAAAGTTTAAAACAAATTTTCGAACGGCATGTCCTTCAGCTGTTTCTACGGTTCTTGCTTGTGAGTGACGTGATTGTTAATTTTAATCGAAACAATGACAAAATCATGTCGAAAATTATTCAATAATGTATAGTCATCCACTTTGCGTACATGTCAAAAGTTTCAGAGCTTTAGCTAGTCGGAAAGTTGGTGAAAAATCAACTACAAGATTCCACAACTCAACAAACGAACAACAGACAGACAAAGAAAGTTAAACAAAGGCAAGTAAAAAGCATAGATTTTTGCGTTCTCCACCAATCAAAACACCCGTTTTCGCAAAAATGTATGCTTTTTGTCTAACCAGTACTGTATTGATCAAACAACCGGCCTCAAATGAATTTTACCGTTAGGCATTTTGGACAATACATTTGTTTTCTACGTCTCATCATAGGTCATTTGATAACTTTACATTTATATGCCACAGGACAGATGAAAAAGGTGGGTAGGTGATGTATCTAGAGTCCCTTACCGACACCACAATGTCGAAAAATTGAAGAAAAACTATGTTGATGAGAGATTTCAAAAAATTACATCATTAACCTCAAAAAATTCGATCACATCTCGTATTTCAGCAATCTTTTCAATGCCACAACATCCACGTTTAATCTCTGTTTTACAGTAAACTCACCTCAGTAGGTACCTGAAATCTAAAGTCAACTCTCTATCTAATCATGAAATTCCACTCCTTTATACTGACAGTACTTCGCTGTCCTTCCCCATATATATATAATACTAAATTCCTCAAATTCACATAATCACAGACTATAAATCTCTTCAGAAGAAAATTAAGGTAATTTTACATTTCCCAAAGCGTAGTTTAACCCTCTCATATTCCCATTCATCTCCTACTCTTTTTGTTACCATGGAACTGTTTAGTCGTTGTTACATTGTATACCAGAGATATATTTCAATTTTCAATAATGGTGTGGTTCGTTGGAAGAAATTGCCAAATGGCGATAAACCCACCATTATAATGTGTATACAAATTGTGAATATGTATACAAAATATATAATATGTAAAATATGTATACAAAAAATGCTACATGTTAATACATGTACGGGGTATAAAAGCAAAGGCAGCAATATCCAAAAAATTATAAAAATGATTTGAAGGCACTCACCGAGGATTACTAATTAAAAATGTTCCGAATTCTATATTTCATGTCTCCATCCCTTCCAAAATGATGTTTCCTATAAAAATATAGGCTATGTTTCCTATAAAAACTCGAATTCAGTACATCATAAATCAGTAATGCTCGATGACCGCATTCTTTTTTTTTGTATATTGCTGGCTTTGTTTTTATACCCCACATATGAAATATTTATTTATTTATTTATTATAAATGCCCTGAATTGGGCTTTAACATATTGTGAAACATAGTGTTCAATTAAATTACAAAAAAATTAAAGAATATCAACAACATAAAACAATAAGTAAAAAAGAAGAAAAAAAAGAAGGAATATTAGCAAGATAAATACAGTAAATGATAGATTAAGTATGTGGGCAACCTTTATATTCCAATTGGAATAAACATTCCAATTGGAATTTCTGAAGGGTTTTTATCATTTTATTTAACTTGTATTAAAACGAATGAATTTTTCGTAATCGATATAAGTTACTGTAATGAAAGTCCAACATCTTACAAAAAATAAGTCAGAAATATTGAAAAAAAATGCAAACTTTGTTGTCGCATATCTCCACAACTATTATAAGGTCATGGTTGCTTGATTATTTTCGACTTATAATCAAGGCAGGAATATAATCCTGCGAGGTTATTAATTTTTTACAAATAACCCTGTATATACAGCGACGATATATACAAAAAGTTAATAAAAAAGTCAAATATTTTTTTCAAACCGGCGGATAATAATGCATCAGTCAAACACACGATCTTGAAATCGATGACTCTCGAACCAAAGCGTAGAACAGAGAGAAATGAATGGTAACGATGATAAGTCTGATATTTCTGTTCTTTCTGATTATTATCTGATATTTCTGTTTCTACAAGAAGTCAACTTCTAAGCCGACTACCATAGTGCCTCCTTGTGACACCTGCCACCCCCTGAAGATATATCATCTCCACGGCCCGAGTTGATCTAACCATCATCGTAAGTGTGCATTGTTCTTGTTCATTCACACCGGTGTTGGCCTATCTACAGACACCGTCATCTCGGTTTCCTGTGTGAGTTTTGCCTTATAAATTACTTGACTGTACACCGTGCGTGGTGTTCCACTCGCAATGCCTATTCTTCTGTCAGTGTGCGAGCAACTATAAGTTTTGAAATTGTTTCTAAATGTTGTGCAATATTTGTTCGGGAAAAGACAGCTTTTGATGAGAATTTAAAACGGGACGAAGGTATTAAGTGTATTTCAAAAAAAGGTATAGTACCCTCATAAGCATAAAGACAGCTATTTCCAAAATATCACAAAATTAGTTAAATATGAGATAAATTTCTGAACCATTTGACATAAGTAAAAAGCAATATAACGTTTATTTAAGCGTGAAAACTTCATACGTCAATTCTAAGAAATAAAACAGTATACTTTAATTAATTAGAGTTCTATAAAATAGCTATGGTATCAAAAAATCTGTAAAAATACAATAATATTATTTATTAAGCAAAACATTAATTAAAATTGGTGTTTTTTTATTATGTAAAGTTCGTACAAAAACAAAGGACTCGTATCTCAAAATTTAATGTTGTCACAGAGATGTCTTTATGCTTATGAGAGCAGTATATGAGCACTGCCCAATAAAAAATAGAATAGGGCATAATTAAATGGGGAGGTGCAGAGTTCTTACACATTTAAAAACAACTTTTTAGAGCAAAAAAAAGCTAAAATAAAAGTACCTGTTTCTCAAAATGTCAATTCGAACAAGCACAAAAGAAATATACAAAGAATTCGATGTTCCGACAATCTGGCAAATACATGCAAAAACTTACTTATCCACCGATAAAAAAATTCCAATAATTATCAAAACACAAATACACAAGCCCATGAGACAGGTAAAAATGTAAAATCTATATTTATATTTACTTGTTCATGAAATGTAGTTTTGTGTATGATAGTTCGCTATGTTTGATGTATGATAGTCTCTAGCATAGTCCGTTCAAATAAATGAAAGTTTTTCAAATCTTTCTCATATAAATAGTTTCGTCTTTGTGAGACTTCTATAATTTATCTTAATTAAGTAAAAATAAAAATTACTTAATAACGACTACAAAAATTAAGAGATCCATAAATTACATACGCTACTAAATTGTATAACATTCTGTCAATGGAATCAAAAGATGCAGCAAATTAGATAATATTCAAATGGATAAAAGTATTTGGCAACGAAAAAATAAAAAAAGAACAAACCACGAGTATTATGTAGTTAATAAAAAAAATAATGAAGTAAACAATGTTGCTATACATCACACCTACCTCGTTCCAGAATTATCCTAGTGAGGGGGCACTATTATCATTAATTAATATAAAAAATGTCGATAAATAAATCAATAAAATAAAAAAAATTAAATTTAAGTAGTGTGCACTAGATTTAAGGCTTCATCAACATGTGTAATTCCCGCCACACATGTATTTTTAAAATTATTTCAAATTAGTTATTAAATAAGAATAGCGAAAACTTACACCTTGAAAAATTCCTATAAAAATTGATTTTAAAATATTAAATAATATAATTTTAAAATCATGCTAATTTTCAAATACCCCTGATTTTATCATATTTTGACTGCTATTACATAACACCAAACTTTCGTAAATTGTCACATTTTCAGATTAAATAGTATTGGAGCCAACTTTTCCGCCATTACGATAAAAATATTCATAATGTTCTGATGATGGTTCGTTTCGAAATATTAAAAGAGAAACATATAGAAACTTCTGTGTTCTCAGCCTATTTCAAATACATGTTTATTATTCCTAGCCACATCCTTATCAATACTCTAAATTTTTTCCGATATGAATATTATTTAATAAGATATTGATAATTAAGGTTGTTGAAACAAAACGTTTAGTTTTAAGTTTATATAGTAATTGATGTCCTTAATCGGTACTAATTTATCATTTATTAATTTAAAACATTTTGATAATTTGTTCGATGCCGATTTGTCTTCGTAATATTGATTTTATGGACAAAAGAAACTATATTCCATATAAACAACAATTTTTCGTAATAATACAAATTTAAAGTACACTAAAAAAGAATTTAATGGTCTCTCTAATAATGTCAGTATTGTCTTAATTATGACAAAATTCATCCAGTTTATTGGATTAAAATTAAAAGTCTTGCCTAGGTTGTGTACAACTTTTGATATAAAGATCAAAATTTTCACAAAAAACGCGAAAGAAAAAAGTGTTTTAACTAATGTTCTCGGTTTATTATTTACGGTTCAAATCAAAATAAAAATAATTTATTTTTAATTTCTGTTAAATTAGGTTTTCATACTTATGCGGATTTTGTACATTTAGCAAATTAACACTATTGTTGAACCGTAATTAATCAAACTCTAGTGCGGCGACATCAGAATAAATAATCCCCGAAACGTCTGTGAAAGCATCGAACAACACCCCAAATGCCACAGAAACTTGGCCAGCAAAAATTATGCTGAACCTCCCGCGGCAATATCCTTAAATTGTAGGCTTTATAGGTTTCCAAGGCTAGTCAGGTTTGAAACAAAACCTTCGTAAAAAAAATCAAAATCCGTCCAGCGATTATGGTAGAATCGAACCGTCGCTCCGTTATGTGAAATAACGATATAAAGTAATTTTTATGGTGATGTACTGCGGCAGTTTCTTTTCAATCCTCGCATTTATTTTAAAAATATGAAAAAAACTATTATATCTAACAATTAAAAATACTTGGATACAGGGTGTCTCGTAGCTAGGTGCGAAAACTTTCGAGAGTCTTCTTCTTTCAATTTTGAATAGAAAATATTTTTTACACTTTGGGTGAAATTTCGACAGTCACGGAGATAAGCGACATCAAAGTTTGTATTTTTTCTTCAATTTATTTTAAAATAGATATGCGAACACGGAAAGTGTCTATAGGTACATGGAAGAATTATAAATTATACCCAAAAATACAAATGTTTTTCCTTTTTTTAAATGGAAATGCGAACACAGAATACGAATCGCATCAATATTCTTACTACTTTCAAACTAAGCTAAACGCTTGAGCTGTGAAAATAGGATTAACTTGCCGGTATCCTGGAATGGGGCTCGAATCACCGACCACTAGATCACTAGGCGAGCGCCATGACTATTACACCAACTATATTTCTGACTTCTGTAAAACGAGACAGTGTGTATAGACTGGTTGTCCTTGGGTGTAATCGGTGATCGTTGCATTGTATAAAGTGATCACCTAAGCCAGCCAAAACAGATCGTAAGCCCTGTGGACTCCCAATAAATGCTTCATCCATACATGCTTTCCCATATAAATAGCTTCGTCTCGGCAAAACATCTATAACGTATCCCAATTAAATTTTTATTTATTAAATTGAATTAATGAATATTTTTTCAGACCATTCATTCATTTTCTATGCAGGGGAGGTATGATACGCAGGACTGAGATACATATGTTGCGCATTTTTAATTGTGTTGGTATTTTACATTACTTTTCGAGGCACTAGTCTAGCGATTAAAAGGTTTAAATATGGAATTAATAATACGTACTTAACCATAGATAAAATAAAAAAATGGTCGACAAGGTTGTATTGCTCCGACACGACGCATTGAGGTACTTTCATCATGAGAACCGATTTCTTTAAAGTTTGATTGCAATATTGATTAATAACCCGCGGGACTGAGCCCGCCGTAAATTTATTAATAATTGGTCACAAAACTGTCAAAAAGTGGAGCGGACCGCCACAAAGTGAAAAAAAAAAAAAAAAAAAAAAGTGCCACC
This sequence comes from Agrypnia vestita, assembly GCA_016648135.1. Taxonomy (NCBI): domain Eukaryota; kingdom Metazoa; phylum Arthropoda; class Insecta; order Trichoptera; family Phryganeidae; genus Agrypnia; species Agrypnia vestita. Next base: position 87,532 of record JADDOH010023896.1, on the reverse strand, counting down.
CGCAGGGCCTAGCGGATGTAGCCGGTTGTTTCTGCTGGTATTGAATTAAAAATATTGCAATAAAGAATGTTATGATAATACCAATAAATTTTAATTTTAAATTTCTAATATCATCATGTTAATTAATATATCAACTCTTAGATCTTACAGATTATTTTTTTTTAAAAGAGAAATATAAATTTTAATTCATTATGCGACTTGGTGAAAAGGGATTGTTCGTTACAAAAGACGAAGCAATGAGACTTTTTATTTTTTTATTTGTTTAATATAAAATACAGTTTATTACACTTTTTACTCTAGTCTATTAATACTATAATTAGTAAATTTTAAACGTTGAATAAAAGAAGAATGTTGGATTACCAGGAAGCTTCAAATTCAATAAATATTCTAAGCAACTGGCTAAATTTAAAGCATTTACAAAGCACTCAATTGTTCTTCAATAATCATACTGTGATTAAACAATTTGAGAAATTTATGTTTGATTGCAATTTTTAAAATATATATCTCGTTAGTGACATCTGTGTTTAATTAAGAGGAATGAAAAAGATTTGGATACCGGTCGCGTTAATGATAAGTGCAACATACATAAGAAAATACGGATTGTAAAACAACATAATATACAACTCCCAAAAATTTGATAGATGTGGTATTCTATCATGGTTGAAAATGGTGAACGTTACATTGTGTTAAGTGATCACTTAAGCCATCCATACGATAGGATTATGAGACATCTATAATATATCTTAAGTAAATAGGAATAATTTATGGAAAGCTCAACTCGGTTACTCTTCTCGATCATTAGTTAACGTAACCGAGGGAACGATTTCAAAATCACAATCGTACATCTGGAGTCTTGCGCTATTGACTTTACAAAATGAGTCCGATCCCACATAAATTACGCGGACGAAATGATGGAAGCCCGAGGCTGCAGCTCAACGTGAATAAATATTCACGGAACGGTACCAAAAATTATTCCTAATGTCCGTACCAGATGGTATATATTATAACGTCTAGGGTATAAATTCTTGCCACCTTTTTCCTACACTGGATGAGAAGCGAGACATGGTGCATGAGGAATAAGCGAAAAAATATTATTCTGTTGCATATTGAGTAATAATTTATCTTGCATCAGAAGGGGAGCCTTCACAGAAGTCTTAACAGTGTTTAAACATAATAATATAAGAATATAGATGCTTTATTATTTTTTTCTATTTTTTAAAATTAATAATATATATAATATTTTATTACAATGATACCTATAAAATGTTTACAATCCAATTTTTTTTGTATGTTTACACATCACCAAAAAGAATTATGATTCTTGTGTGTGGAATCAATTGTTTATTTACATTTTCTTATATGATCACACTAGATTCAAACACTAAATATATAATACACATAAATGTACATGTAAAATATACATAAATATAAAAATACTTGTTACTAAAGCGTGCCGAAGGCATTTGTAATTGGGATAATGGGCATAGTCTTCATTTATAATGTTTTATTATTAAGATTATCATGTACCCATTATCCTGTTAGTGTCTCTAATAAATATAAAAAAATAAATAAAAATAAACATAGTGTATATTACATAGACCAATTAAAAAGATTCACAGATTTTTAAGGCACAGTGAATAAAGAGCAGAGTTGGATTAAACAATAGTTAATTAATAAATAGCAACAAGCAACAAACAATATTAAAGTTAAGCAACTTAATATGAAAAATAAATGAAGAGATTAGATAATTAATTAGCGTTGATTGTAACACAAGTCGATTTAGTGATGATGCTTTAATTCCGTAAGTCGAGTAGCGCTAAGATGAAATAGTTGAGTGGTGCTAAAATGAAGTACCTACACACAATCTATAGCATTGTATTCAATTCAGAATGACCAATATTAAAGACTATCAATTTTTTATTGTGAGTACTTTCTATTATCATCATATATCAAATTTTTATAATATATTTCACCCGCAGGTGATAACAAAAAGGGTATGTCTATATGCACACCCAACAATAGCATACATAAAATTTATCCAATTCCCTCCACCGGTTTCCACATGGGAATTTATGTGTAAGGTAATTTTTTTTTCTTCTATATAGTAAAAATTTTCTTTTTTTCTTTTCCTTAATTACCTTTTTTTTTTTTAATTTTATAAAATAAATACTTATTCCTTAGGAACCGACATATAAAAGTACCATCATTTTTGACGGGTTACAGCTATTTGTGTTATTAATCTACGTGTTTCCTTTTATTTCACGAAAGCTTGACGCTTACAAGAATGAAAAAACCGAAACATATCAAATCATTTCAAATTCATAGTGTGATTATTTCAGTATTTATATTTACAGGATATGCTTGGCTAAGATAGTTTAGAGACTATAATGAATGTGTATTTTATTATGACTGTCGCGCGGTATGATCAATAATCCTGAAATTATGCGGATCATTGGATTGTATGTTTCTGATAATTAATTAATCTAAAACAACGTCAGCGTAGATTGTTTCACATTTCGATATACAGAACCAACCTGCCGATGGTTAGGCCTGTTGGAACAGCTACCGCTATGCTAAACAATATCACTTTGGATATTGATCTGTTCCATATCTCTGACGGGGTTTCCCAGAACAGGATTCTCCTACGTCAAGCAGCAATAAGCGAGTTCAAAGATTATAATTTTTTTAATTTTTCTAGCTTATTGAATTAAATAATAATTCTATCCACTTAAGCGTACTCGATTCTAATAGCATTTTCTAAGTCTAAGTATTTCTATAATTCAGGTATGCTCCTGTATCGAAAAATATCAACGAGTTTCGAAATCTTATTACCGAGGCGGTGCATCCTGGTTATTGGTGAGTTAATGGCATAGTTATTCATATGGGTCCCCACAAAGTTGTGTTGGTATAAAATATCGAGAGTGATGTACAACACTGGGGGACCTACTACAGTAGGCAGTGGCGAAAACTACTGCTGGAGAAGGCCAAGATACTCAAAATGAAAAAAAAAACCAGTTGCATTAGACATGTTATTAAGGTCTTTGGCGCCATTTTTCGAGGAGCGTAAGATAAATGAGACGCGGACACAAAACCTTAATCTTCTTCATTTTACGGATGCTGCACCCGGATATTGGTTTGCGGTTATGATATTTGATGAGATAAATACATTCAAATACGTGGATACACAACCGCAGTCGATACAGATGATCGATATCTTCAATTTCCGGTCAATTCCGAAATCTATTAATACTGCGGTTTTAAAAAACTGCGTAACCGCAATTAAAATTATGATTATAATCAATATTTAACGAACACAATTTAAAAACCAAATTTATTAATCAATTAGAAAGACAGAAAAATCAAATCAACGAAAAAATATTTGGCTGCTACCGGGACTTGAACCCGGATCCCCTGTCTATCCGGGAAGGTGCGTTACCATTACGCCATATCAGCCTCGTACCTTTCCTCATATCACATATCGACCTCATCATACATTTGCTGAAGAATAATGTATTATCGATTTTAAGCAATCCACTTTTTGTAATGCGGTAGACGCAAATTGCTTTGTGTGTCTGCCGCTAGAGGACGCCAGAATTAAATAAATAATTCATTTAAATTTATTATTAAATGATTTCCATATTTGTTAATCCAAAATACATATGGAAATCGTATAATAATAAAAGAAACATGGACAAAATCAGATCGACAGAATTTTCTTTTGCTCTCCTGTAAAGTTTGAAATAATCACTAACGCCCTTTTGGTTTTCCACCCTCGATATATACATATTATATTAAAGAACACATTCTTATTGTGAAATTGCAATTTCAGAACAAAGCTCTGTGAATTTTAAAAGCCAAATTTATTTATCAATTAGAAAGACATAAAGAAAAATTTCACTATACTTTTGTATTATATAATATACTAGCTGTTCGTACCTGGCGTTGCACGGGTTAAGGATTAAGTTTAAAATAAATTTATGAAGGTAAACAAAGCTTCGATTCGAACAGTATAGATTTGCATCTAAAATATATCAGGGGGAGGGGAAAGGGTAAAAGAATAGGGGGAAATGTCACCAATGTTAACCACCAGGTCCTGAAGAATAAGTTTCCAAATTTTGAGTCCGATCGGTCAAACGGTACACATTTGCATCGAAAATATGTCAGTGGGTGGGGAAGGGGTATGAAAATAGGGAGGAAATATCGTCTATGTACCCGCCGAGTCCTAAAGAATAAGTTTCCAAATTTTGAGTCCGATCGGTCAAACGGTAAGGATTTGCAACGAATATAGGTCAGGGGGAGGGGAAAGGGTATGAGAATAGGGGGGAAATGTTGCCTATATTACCCGCTGAGTCCTAAAGAATAAGTTTCCAAATTTTGAGTCCGATGGGTCAAACGGTACAGATTTGCATCGAAAATATGTCAGGGGGAGGGGAAGAGGTATGAGAACAGGGGGGAAATGTTGCCTATGTTACCCGCCGGGTCCCAAAGCATAAGTATGCAAAATTTTAATCGAAGCGGACAAACGGTGTGGATTTGTATAGAGAACAGACAGACAGACAGACATTGAGTTTTATAGGTATAGATACTGTTTTTATTATACACATATTTATATCCTCAATTAATTGATTAATCTTATAGTTATTTAGTATTTTGTTTTTTATCTTTATTATTTTGTTCTCACTATATTATTCATACGCTCATCTCGGCACAGGTTCTTCTTAGTGAGATGAGCGGCTCCATTTCCTGTCATTTATCAAGATGAAGATAAATAAATAAAAAAACCTAAAAAATATCTGGCTGTGTTCTTTAATATAACACAATTTAATTTTAATATACCCCATTGCGGAGAAATCATGATCCGTCTATTCTACGCTTATTTATTATTATTAATTTTATTCTTATTAAAAAGTGAATATACGCCTACATTTTGGTTTGATTGTGCCTGCCTCACTACAAGAATTTGTGCTGAAACGAAGATGCAGTACAGTACTTCTCGGTTCGAAACTTTATTGCGTTTGATTAAGATCCGAGATTGCCGATAGGGCGAACGCTAGGTGTCGCCTCCTATCACAAAACATGTTATCTTCAAAATGTTCATTAAATACTTATCCTTTGTACCTAATTAATCACCCTAGGATCATCTACCAACGTCAGTAAATATTTGTTGACGATCTGATTGTTACAAAATAAAATATGATTGGGGCAACATGCGCCAGACGTCGCCCTAATACTCTTTGTGATGGCGTAAGGCCACGGGTAAGATACGAGCGGCGTGCTGCAGAGCGTCAATGCGCCAGAGTAGTGAGGGGCGCGTTGACGGCAGATTAGTGAGCTTGGTTATATCGTGGCCGACGTGCCTTACTACTCTGACGCTTTGACGCTTTGACGCTCGCCGCTCGTATCGTACCCGAGGCCTAATATTATTTATTAGCTATTTAGACCACTTCAAAATGAAGTACCTACTTTTACATGATTTAATTTCAGTTTTTTCTCTAAATTAATTAGTAGTTGTTATATCCTAGCTGCTCACAAATCAAAACACGTGGGCAATTTTCTTATATTGTTTTTTTATAATTATTTTTTTTATATAAAATTGTCAGAAATTTGTGTTTTTGATAATATCTTCGATATTTTTTGATAGTGTCCAAGTGTTAAAAAAAAAAAAAAATGTTATAAAACATATTTTTAAGAGAATTCAATATATTTCGTAGCGTTGCAATTTGGTAGCATTAGTAACGGACATTGTTACACAGATAATTATGTACGCTGATAAAATAATTTATATTTCATTTTCGCCCTAGCAGAGACCGTATGCATGATAATATTATCCACTGGTATTTTTCATACGTTACAGATGCTAATTTAATGCTTTATCTCTACATTTCTGGATAATCATGTGAATAATGCTAATTTTATTATGTACAATGCTTTGTTACTTTGTGCATTTATGATACACCAATGTTCCATTTTTTTATCATTTCTTAGATATGCATCAAACACAAGCAATGAGCATTTATAATTGATTTGGGGACAACTTTCCTTTAATAACATATTTTATCTGTGTGTGTGCCGTGTCCTCAATTTGTTGATGTTCTAGAAAAAATGTTTTTGGTACATGACGAAACGCAACTACGGAACAGCAATTACAATATGTTTGAAATTATAAAAACATATATAGAGATATCTATTAGACGCATAAAATGATCGTGAGATGGTTGCGAACGTCTGATCACGCTAAACCTGTACATTCCACTCCATTATTATTAATAACAAAAAAATTCACAGCTATTTTGCTAAACTATTTGCATGTATTATTTAGATTCTTCTTTCTTATGGTGCCATCTGCTATCGGTAGGGACACGATATCGAATAGAAAGTATCGTACCTACTCGTAAAAGTATCGAAACAAAAGTATCGATACTCCAAAGTATCGAGTACATCGGGAAAATATCATAATATCATAGGAAAATATATCGATGACCAAAAAAAAAGAAGGTCGCCAAGAAAAAAATGAAAAGGGAAAAATAAAATGAAAAAAATGCCCAAAAAAGGTCGCCAGAAAGAAATGAAAAAGGTAACCAAAAAAAGTTCGCCAAAAAAGTGACCAAGAAAAGGTATCGATACTAGCCAAAAAGTACTCATTGAGTAAAAGTATCGAATAAAAAGTATCGAGTACAAAAGTATCGGTATCGAAAGAAAAGTACTCGATACTATAAAGTATCGATACTTTTTTCGCGTCCCTAGCTATCGGAGGTCGGCGAATTCTGGCGATTGCGACTTTATTTACCGCCGCACGGAACAACTCCATCGAGTTACGCTTACATGCCAATGTCTCAAGTTACGCAGCCGTGAGATGCGGTGTCTTCGTACGCTTATTATTTTACCACTTATTTTCTCCTGGATGGTGGAGTTGGTTTAGACTGTATTTTGGTTCTCTCATAATATGCCCGAGATACACGACCTTCGTAGCCTTGATAGTCCGCAGCACTATTCGGTGTTTTCCGGAGGACTTCAACATTCGTCATCCACCCAGGAAACTTTCAATATGCGTCTATAGAGCTAAATATCAAAAGCCTCGACATTACGGATTAGTTCTTGGTTAAGTGTCCATGCCTCCACCCCATACAATATATATATATATATATATATATATATAGATTAGTATTCATTTCTTTGGGGGTAACCCGCGTCAAAATCTGGTCCTCAGAAGGACCATTCGTCAACCGACGTTTCGCCTGAATCACAACAGGCATCTTCAGGTTGTCTTGTTAATCAATTTCCGTCACGAGGGGCCAGTGCAAGCACGTCCGTTCGTATCGGAAGCTTATTACCAAGTGAGGTCTGGTAAGTCAAAGTCTAAATTTGGGTACTGTGGTCATTATTGGCCTTAATGATTTTTGGGAATTTTGTATTAAATATTGGGTGTTCCCGGCCGTTGCTGGCCTTAATGGCGTTTGTTTGGCTCCTTGTGATTGTATAATATATAGATATGAGATATAATAGATATATATATATAGATATATATATATATAGAATAGATATTATAGATATATATATTATATATATATATATTTATAGATATAATATAGATATATATATTATTTTTTTTAATAATGCATATTTTATACTTTATAACTGCAAATTTATATAATTAATTAATTATTAGCCATACATCCACCGGTGAAAAATCACGGAACATAATAAAAGTATTATTTATTTATTAATACATAATAAATAGCCTGTCAAACGTCCAACGCAGAAGGCGTAAATTAGTGGTTCACGTCTTAGCTAAGTCCAGTATATATAGTATATTTTTGACGGACCACGGAGAAGCTATGGTGGCTATGTCGTCTAATCGCAGCGCTACCATCCGCGTGTTCGAGATTCGAGTCTCTCTCCAGCCGTATAATTTCGTTTTTAACCGTAAATTCCAGGAAGTTAAGACTTACGGGACAGACAGACAACGAAATTATTACATTTAGATATACACCACGTTAGCCAACTTTAGAGGTCGAATTTCGGTAAGATTAAGTTGAAATCATGAATCATAAAATACAACACATGGTGCATACTGTTGTATATAGACCATTTTAAAACAATTAAATCACTTTGTGGCGTGATGTACTATACTAGACCCTTTTATAGGGACGCCTTCAAATATTTCACGAAGCGCTTTATAGATTTTCCACTGCCTGTTCAATAATGTATTTTAATTTATAAATGGTTAAATGTTTCGACGCTGTAGGTCATGGACTTGCGGGATAGAGAGACAACGAAATTATTATATTTATATTGTCATAAATTTATACCTATACACGAGTTCTTGACTCTTATAGAGAAGCAAAAAATACTCTTCTTTATTTTGAGTACGTAGAGTAGTACGTGACTAAAACAATAAAGGACACAAAATAGAAAATTGGCAATATTTAAATGCACTTTTGTCAACATACAGATACGAGCAACTTGACGTCTTTGCCAATGACTGTATTTTATTCAAACATATTTATTTATATTTATATTAAAAGGTGTATTGAAAGATTAGTAGTATTTGTCGAATTGGACTTAAATAATTGATTTGCATTTGCTTTCAAATTTTTTATTATATTATGACTTTCAAAGCTTGAGCTATTGCTTTTCACTGTATACTATTACTTTTTTTGTTTTTGAATTTCTATTAATTACGTTTTCCTTATGCTTCTGCTTGTTATAACAAGAATATTTACTTCATTCTTACTTCATATTATATATTTATCCTTGTATATTTGTATCTGTATTTTGAGTATTTTCTTTCCACTTTGACATTATTATGTTAACATATTATTATTTTTTTCTTTAAACCAACTATATATTCTATTAAAGTACACTTTACCTATCTGTTGTTAGAGCCCTATAGGGCGTTAATAAATAAATAAATATGACATTTTGTCCTCATTTGACGATGATGATGAGCGCTTACTGATCCGGTCCGGTCACCGCGCGGTTGGCAAATTTTAGAAATCTGCCGCCCACCGCGGAGGACGCGAAGGCTGCCACTCCCGCGGCCTTAATGGCCTTTAAATTGCGGGAGATGAGGTTTTCGCGTCCGAGCGAGCGCTCGACGGACCGCGACACTCACCGCACGCCCCGAACGCACCACCGTCGGCCGTGCGGTAGGTATGAGGGAATGCAATATCGATATACTCAAAAATTTTCACCTAACCTCCTTAGACAAAAGAAGACAAATTACAGACCTAATGACTCTCTACAAAATAGTCGATAACAAACTAGACACCCCTTCAATACTGTCACAAATATACATAAACGTCTCTGTCCGATCAATGAGATCTCCAAGCCTTTTTCACACCAAGTCTGCGCACACCGCGCGCCCGGCGGCGGCGAGCCCGCGCATTTCAGACTACGATTTAATTAATTCGACTTCTTGAATATGAGGTATAATTTTTTGAATATTTTTATATTAATGACAGTGATATTTTCTTAGTACGTATGTAAAATTTAATTAAAATAATCGATGTTTTAATGGTTTTATGGATACTGCAATATAGGAAAAAAAACGTTTACTTTTTGTCTTTTTTAAAACGATATATTTAACAACTTGTCGAAATGTCTGAATAGCAATACTTCTTTATCAAACTTTATAAAATCAATTTGTAAATAAAATATATGGTCTTTATTTGAAAATATACGAGATTAGTGTACCAAAGATAATTCTATTGTATGAAAACGAAAATAGTGTTTCGGGGTTATAATTTTTTTGATGTTATAACAATATATTTGTTCAAATTTTTTTAAGGAAATGCTTCAAGCGTAAATGTATCTATCATAATAAAATTGATAAAAAACCTGTTTAGCTATGGGTTTTGCAAAATGATTTAATAAGTTTACGTTAAATTTAGCAAAATCGACAGCAAATACGAAATTCGTCCATCCATCAAATCCAGAGACGACAATCTTTATGACACAGGCTCAGTTCAAAAGTGAAATATTGATAAACTTGGTTGACGACCGCTTGAGCGTGTAATACATGCTCGTCTTAGACACACGGTGTTGACCTTGGAACCCGTGCACTCGCCGTGAACTTTTTATCTAGAAATCATTCCTAAATTGAATTTATTGATTTGTGATAATCTTTATATTATACTGAATATTATTTACGATTCAAACATCATTAAGCCATTATTTATTTATCATAAAAAATGTATTACGTATCGTGTAAAATTTTTTAATTTGGAACTCATTCCTAAAATTATACCTATTTATTGATTTGCATTTATCCGAATATTATATACAATTTATTTTATCATTATTTATAATTTATTCATAATTCATTACTTATTATTCATTTATCGTAAAAATTGTATTATGTAATTATATCGTATTAAAAATGTTCATACTTTGTACTCTAACGTCACTCTACGACCATCTGTTAAGGTCATTGATGACTTACTGACGGTTGTTAAAAAATAAAAATAAATACCGAGATCTCGCATAAATTTTGCAAGATCAATCTCGCATCAAAATTTGCGCGAGATCTCGAGGGATCAAGATTAATCCTAACTATATTTTCACTTAAGAGGAACATGCGATCTTACTTGGATCAGAACAAGCGTTTGAGCCAGTAAAACTGACTTAAAAACTACGGAACATACTTTTCATTTTATGATCTGGAAATTAGAAAATCTAAAAGCGACTCTAACAATAAAATTGGTTAACTCTTCGAGAAAACGTATAGCCTCTCACATAAGGAACCAACTCGATGATGCAACAATCAGTGATCTGTGCTTCTTACGATGTTAAAACATAATTTTTTACCGAGATTTGGCGAGATTGATATTATTAATCTCGCGAGATCCCGACTTGGCTAATATCACACCAGATTGCACTCACAGCTTTTACAGAAGGGCATAGAAAGAGAAAGAGAACGAAAATTGTACTTTATTTTTAATGAAACACTAACAGAATACTAGACACAAAATACTTAAAAAATAACAGTATGACGAATTTCTCAATGCGCATAGAAACCGTATACATACAGGCTGTACCAGATTATTATTAGCAGCAGAAACTTGACCGGTAGATTCCTGACTATATTGTGAGTCTAATATGTTCAAGCAACCATGACCTAATATGAATAGTTATGGAGATATGCAATATCAAAGTTTGCATTTTTTTCAATATATCTGACTTATTGTTTGAAAAAAGTTAAACTATCATTAAACTATATTGATTATGAAAAATTCATTTTCTTCAATACATCTTAAATAAATTTATGAAAACCTTGTAAAAATAACTTTTTTTAATTTTTGCAAGATTTTTATCATTTTATTCGACTTCAATTTTTTTTTACTGTTTTTAAGTTACTGGTAATGATAGTTCAACGTTTTGCCAAAAACGAGTAAGAAATTTTGAAAAAAAAAATGCAAACTTATATATATTATATATTGCATATCTCCATAACTATTCATATTAGGCTATGGTTGCTCGAACATTTTAGACTCATAACATAGGCAGGAATCTACCAGCAAAGTTTCTGCTGTTAGCTCTAGTACATCCTGTATACTGCACATTATGCTGTACCTCTTCGAGAAAGCAAGTCATTTCGCGATCTCGACGATCTATTTAGTGGAGGAACGATTAGATAAAGAGCACGCAGAGTGGAAATAATACTATATTAATACTAATAATATACTATAATATACCGCGTAATCTAATGTCACTCTAGGACCATCTACTGAGGTCATTCATGACCTATTGACAGTCTGCTTGTTAAAAAATAAAAATAAATACCGAGATCTCGCATAAATTTTGCAAGATCAATCTCGCATCAAAATTTGTGCGAGATCTCGCGAAATTTGCGAAATCAAGATTAATCCTAACTATTTTTTTACTGACTTCGGTGGCTGGGCCATGTGGAGAGAATGTCCGAGCATCAAGCACCAAAGCCCCTGCTGAACTCAAGGCCGATAGGGCGAAGGAGCTTAGGAAGGCCAAAATTAAGATGGAGCGACAACGTCCTCAAAGACATCTCTGCCTTAGAGCTTCGGAACTGGAGAGAGCTGGCACTAGACCGAGATGAGCGGAGGAAAATTATTGAGGAGGCCAAGACCCACCAAGGGTTGTAGTGGCAAGAGTGATGATGATGATTTTTTTACTGAAGAGGAACAGGCGAGCTTACTTGGATTAGAACAAGCGTTTAAGCCAGTAAAACTGGCCGTCGAAGTTTTACATGGCCGATAATTGTCGCGACAACGCCCCCGATGATTGTACATTATATGTTTTGAGTTTGTTTTTGGTTATGTTACAATATTATTTAACATCAACCTAATAGTTTACTCATATGTTTACCGAATTACTTAAATATGAAGAGGAACTCACCATGTAAACCATGAAGTGTAAATTGCTGTAAACCTCCCTCAAAGGTGTCCCGTCCAACAGAAATGGTCGCCTCCACTCGCTGGCATGCTACCAGCGCCGACAGCCGCTGGGGAAGAAACACATCTTCAACACAAGCCATGGAACCCTTCACCTTGAACAACAAGGTATCATCTAACAATTACATGAAACTGAGATATTTTATTTTTTTATTTGATTATCCAACAGGAAGATATAAAAACCTACACGGTAAGAAAAGAAAACAATAGTTTTATGTCTCCCAAAAATAAATATAAATTTAACAGACATAGATAAGACCCTGAGCATGTACGTGGAATGGGATAGGATTTCCTATAATTGGTGTGATAGGTTGAAAGGGAAAATAGCTCTGTCTGGCAGATCTGAATGGGACGTGGTAGGATAGCAAGCTGATAATTTCGGAAGAATCAATAAGGTTTTGAATAATTTAGAAAAGGTAGGATTGATCTGACAATATTCGCCTGTTTTCAAGAATTTTTAATTTATAAAATCATGTCGAATTCAAATAGTTAAGATTCAAATTAAATTTGTAAACATTCATAAGGAATGTTTTGCGGAGCTTGGCAGATAAAAACTGCGTACGTCGCCCATGTATTGGAAAAAAGTAAAAAATTAAATGAAAACTTGCTATTTTTAAAAATCATCCTATTGGTAAATTTTTTTGTTCATACAAAAACGAAAATGCCCAAAAATCTGGTAGGTACAATAATCAAATGTTTCATTTCGAATAAAATAAATTGAATATTTACCTTCTTCAGCAATCTTCCAAAGCGCAGTTTTCAATGTACGGCATAAACACTTTAAAAACTAATAAACATTTAAGATTTGATTAAGAATTAATGTAACAAGGAGGTGTCGAAATACTGGCCGAACACTTTGAAAACGATATATAAACTTCATATATTTCACTAATATTAAAATTCTACGTTACGTGTATGCATTATTTACAATAAAAATTTATGAATTATTTCATAAAACCTCTTACTAAACTATTACTGGCCAAAAAACACTGTTTTTATGGTTAAAATCACATCTTATTTTATATTATTGTCCATGGTCTGCGAGAGCTTCCCGCGGCGCGTTTTGTCTATGCACTTTGTTCATGACTTTTTGTTTTCGTACGTCAGAATGGCCGAAATTCGTACTATTTGGACAATAGACAAATTTAACATTACACACATATTTGCACGCACACTTTGTTATGATATCACAAGTTATGGACGGATATAATTTATTGTTATATATTTTTTGAGCTTTTTAATCAGACACTTGGTAATTATTTTTAAATTTGTGAAACTTTTGTATTTTTTACATCCCGCAGCTCGATTTTAAAACGCCACCTGAAAAAAGTAAAAATAAACACATTAAAATAAATAGGGATGTACATGCAATTTTAAGATATGATACATTTAAGAGGTGATAACGATAGCGCAACAGTAAATCCTCTTTTTGGAAGACCTCGATTTAACAGACTAAATTTCCGATCATTTATGTCATGTAGGTATGAAAATTGATACATTCCATTAGTATAAACCACTACCAGATTTAATGCCTACCGATTTCGAGACGTACCCGTCTCTTCGTCAGGACCAACACTACACTACTATATTCACAGCACTATACACCACAACCATTGTACTGTTAACCTTTTACCAATATTTATCACATGCGTGTTAATCTTGTCAAAGACTAGCATGCACTAACTTGCCTACAGAACGATTAGGAATCTACGAGGGAGAGGGAGTGGGAGGGGGCGGGATCTAAAGTGGGTGTTACCAAATCCAAACCGAGATATGCTAACAATTTAATCAACAGATTTTTTAATTATATGTATTTTTTTTTTAACTGTTTTTTTTTTTAATTAGTGAATAAGGCCAGGACATATGTTGTACGAAAAAACATTGCAGTAATTTAAAGAACCCCGCATACACACTACGAAAATCCTACTAGGGGAGTCCAAATTAATCCGGTATATAAAGGTTTTATTGCAATAATAATCATAATAATGGTAATTCAAAGTAGATTTAAATATCATAAATGACCGACTGTATATTTTGTGCCAAAAAGTTTTTAATATGCCTTTTTTACTTAAAGCGTGAAACGAGAGAGAAAATTAGGTAAACTTTAAAAAGGGATTCTATGATTTTGAAAAAAAAAATAAGAGAAAGGCGACATTTTCGGGAAACCTGAAATTTAAAAATGTGTAACTTTTAACTTTCGAGACTCTTTATGAAATAGTGTAGGTAATATAATTTTTAAAATTAATCTGGTTGCACTAGCCTTATTTTGAGGTTAATACATGGCTAGTATTCTCTAAGCAAAACGCTTTAACTTTAACGGTTAATGGAAATATAATTTGTTGACGGCTCCAGTTAAACTCGGCCGCTAAACGCGTAATTCAGTGGACAGGAATACGGGCACCTACGTATAGCCGTTACATTTTTGGCGGCCATTGTTTTGATACAATCTATCAAATTAACGCACAAAATGGCGTCTTTTGACTGAAAAAAATGTATACTAATTATCAGGTCATTAATATACTAATGTATTAGGTGTTTACATAGGCAGTGTCCGTATTTATTCAAATTTTAAAATACGCGCCAAAATTCAAACAAATTGGTTAAAAAAGTGTCAGACACGTGATATAGGTAACGGATAAAATGTTTAACGTAATAGACTTTAACATTTAAAAAGACTTACACTATACTGCGAATACCACGGGCACGTTCGTATATTAAAATATGTCCCTCCACGTCCCAGTAATTAGAGAATGAATTAATTTATGAATAAGTACCTATCTACATATTATAAAAAGTTTAACAAATAAGAAAATAATTCCATACCTAGTACCTACTAACACAAACCAAAATGCCAATTCAAACAAATGAAAATGTCGAAAATAAAATTATAACAAAATCTCAATCCTTCCTTCCTTCCTTCCTTCCTTCCCAGTGGGCCGTAGAGATAACACTTACATAAAATATAACGCTGAGAATATTATTTGTACAAACTTAATTTTTCTTTAATTATAAAAACTTATAATGCGGGTTGTCCTTTTTTGTTTCTTGTGCGCTTGAAAGCATTTTCGATTCAATCGATTTCGAGTTTTATCTATGGAATTTAATCAAATATTACTGCATCCTGTCGGTCGGTGTATAATATTGGACTTACATGTCAACATAATAATTAAACAACAAAACTGATTGCGTTATCTATTATTTTTGACAATTTATCGTAGATAGTCTTTTCTGTGGGGGATTTTTCTTTTATTTCACACATGGACAAAGGTTTACAACAAGGACATAGAGGGCAGCAGACAGCGACCTTTAGAACTTACGTTATAGTATTAAACTTGGAATATTTTCTGAAGATGTGCACTGTAGTAGATAAGAAGGTTTGGATATGATGACATTTGAGTTCGGGGGATTTTGGCAACACTCGGCTGACAGTGAAAGATCACAGCTCCGTGGCTTGATGATGTCGGCTGCCTGCAGTGTGACCCTTTAATTACTCAGTGCGACTGTACCGAGCGTAGAGGTAACATCAGGTGACATCTGCCGAGACGTTATACAGGGTTATTTGTAAAACATTAATAACCTCGCAGGACTATACTCCTGCCTTGATTATGAGTCGAAAATGTTCAAGCTATCATGACCTCTTATCAATAGTTATGCATATATGTGACATCAAAGTTTGCATTTTTTTCTCAATATTTCTGACTTATTTTTTTGTAAAACGTTGGACTATCATTACAGTAATTATTATCAATTACGAAAAATTCATTTGTTTCAATACAAATTAAATGAAATGATTAAAACCCTGAAAAAATTCCAATTGGAATGTTTCCAATTCGAAGTTTTTTATTTTTTTATTTGACTTGTATTAAATGGAATGATATTTCATACTCGATGTAAGTTAGTGTAATGATAGACCAACGTTTTACAAAAAGTAAGTCGGAAATATTGAAAAAAAAATGCAAACTATAATGTCGCATATCTCCTTAACTATTGATATAAGGTCATGATAGCTTGAAAATTTTCGACTAATAATCAAGGCAGGAGTATAGTCCTGCGAGGTTATTAATGTTTTCCAAATAACCTTATATATTTTGAGTGCTGGAGAGTACTGCCTATGAGATCTGAGACAGACTGCCCTGGGAGTGTGGATTATATACCCGTCGATCTTACGTGTATTCCCCTTCCAACCGTGTATCTGCTCTGGTTCATTACCGGACTTATTCCAATCAGCGTGAATTGGGTGATCGGCCGACAGGCAAAATACGGTACAATTTCCTTTGCGGTAAATCGCTAATGCTAACGCTAAGTCAGCTGGAAACTGCACGCTGGACGTTTGCACGAGGCAACGCCCTGGGGGTGTTTATGACGATGGCTGCTGACTGCGCATCTCGTGCCCTTACTGCTGACACTGCGGAAACTCGAATGTCGGTCAGTGGACTCGGGTAATATTCTCCGAGTGCTGATGCTGCAGCGATAGCCGGATAACGGGCTCGTGCTTCAATCGGGGCATTCCCCCACAGTACCGAGAAATTTTCGTTAGCTATTGTCTATATTATATTTCTGTAGTCTGTGCACTTCTCAAACATACGTAACATACACCCCGTTTCATATCACGCGTATGACTTCAAATTAAAAAAAAAGTAACCCATAAAAACCAAGTTTTTATTATACTCCCTTTCTTTGTAAAATATAACAACAATTAAAGACGAATTAAAACATATAACATAACACTAAACTTACAGCAATTTAATATATTTCTAAAATGTCAGATGTTTTGAGCTTTGATAAGACACTTCATGCTTTGAAGATTAAATTCTAAAAATATTTGTCAGTCAATTTAGATTTTGGACATTCGTAGTGAAGTACCTATTATGTATACCGACGGAGTAATTCAAATTTAGAAAATATTCCGCGACGTTATCGGGCCGCCATCGATAGTAAGCAAACTTTTCTAATGATTCCAATAAAATTTCTAAAAATCCGAAATATACTATAATTATTAATTTTTTTTAACGAAAATTTGATAGAACTTCTTGATCGTCGCCACGAGTCTACTTGCTAAGTTTCAGCTCGATTGGATCACGATCATAAAAAAAAAAAAATTATTCAAAATCTGTCTGTAACACAAATGTGTAGTTCAATATTAAAATGGGCCACCGACCGACACCCAAAAGTGGCCATGTAACGATAATAAATTGGGCGCCATAATGACAGCAGTACTTATTCCAAATGATAGTACCTACTCGAACGCAGTGAAAAAATGTTGTATTCAATGATTGTAAATAGGATGTTTGTATCGGACGTATTCCGAGAAAACGTAATTTCCGACAGCAATCATTTTCACATTGAAAGAACTGCTCTTGAATGTTAATTTTAATTTACAGCAGGTACCAAAATCCGTTAACGTCCTGTATAGAAGAGAGCAGATGGTTGAATTCAGGTAAGTTGATGAGTGTAGTAAGGCTGCGTAGTCGGAAGTCGTTGATTTATGGTATTTTTAGACGAGTTAGAAATCGGTCCCCCGACGTTTTTTTTATTAAAAGTATATTCTATTTTAATTAACCGATAATGCATGCGTCATGGGATTACTTGATCAAATTACAGCCGTAGAAAATTAATTAAACTCATTCAAAATTTCAAAATTCCTTTGAAATTTAGGTAATACGCGTGGTAGGGTACTAATTAAAATTGTTTGTTCTATAATATTTTTGTCATCATCATCATCACTGTTGATTCTACAACCCTTGGTGGGTTGTAGCCTCCTCAAGAATCTTCCTCCACTTATTTCGTTGCCACGACAGTTCTGGATGTATATTTTGTATATATGAACATTTTTATTTCTTTCTTGTTTCTTGTTTATTTCTTTCTGATTTCAAGGCACCAAATTAGTCTCTTGATCCAAATTAGTCTTTAGAGTAACATTAATAATTAAATTTTGTGCAATTTTAACGGGTTTAATGGTAATTTTAAAAGATGCACCCCATGCTATGACCCTATATTCTATTATTGATTGTACAAAAGCTTAGTATAAGATCTTTATAAACTTTAGCGATAGTATATTCCGTAATTTTAAAAATATGTAAACTATTTTGCGAATTCATTTGAATTCCTTTTAACCGACCAATAAAAGCCAAGTTTTCTCAGCAGGTGACAACTGGCCACCCTATTATTAACTGAATTGAATGCGGTTGGCAATAATAGTATTGCCATGTTTACGACTGCTTTTGCCATCGATGCCTAAATTTAAGCGGGTGTTAAATTCTCGAATTTGACGACTTGAAAGTTATTTTTAATTTGTAATAATACTGAACATACAATAAGATTTTTTTTTTATTTAGTTTAATATATGGTACAAATACAATTCTTATATATTTACATATCAAATTGACATTTTTTTTAAATACTTTGTAGTCGTGTAGACCTCATGAGTGAAGAGAAGCTCTTGAGTCTGATGAGGGAGCCTCAGTTCTTATTTTATATATATGTACATAATAATACGGTTATAAAAGGTAATTTGATAAGTATTGAAGTATTTTGAAAAAAGTTTTAATAAATAGGTTTAAATGATTTATGAATTTAAGTTTGATTATAGGAAGGTTTTAATTTTTTGATTTGCTCTGAAAGGTTACTGATGCAACGTATCTCGATAGGTAAATTATTGTAGTAGTATGGCTTTATAAATATAGTGGTTCTGCAGTTGGGTTGTTTTAAAATTATATATTTTAAATTGAAATATTTCAAATATACTTAAAGCGTTTCACCACCTCTTGGCATAAAATAATACGTTTTTTTTTATTTTACGTAAATATTACATTTATAAAATTAGTTTTTAATATTTTTTTGGTTAATATTTTTCATTGATAAATTATTTTAAATTTTTCAAAATAACGCTCCTTCTCCGTGATGCGTGCAGCTGGTAGAAATAATCATGTCGTGAGGGTTTGAGTGAAATGAAAATTTTTATTATTTTCTTGTTAAGCGATATAATTTTTTTTGTGCAAATGAGGTCAACATAAAAATAATTGTATTTTTTTAAGTTAAAAATTAATCATAAGCAAAGGCGCATTTAATAAGAAAACATTAGTACGCTAGATGATATTTACAAAATGTTATCAGTAAGATTTGTGCAAAATTTAAAACAATAATGAGATTCGTTTTTAAATTCACTTAATCTCATAAGCTTCAAATTGCTACAACTCGGCTAATTTTTGAATAGTAAGTGGTGATTCAAATTATTCTTAGAACTTCAAGCAATAAGATAAAGCAAAAGAACGAAATTTTGAAAATGTCGAGGTGGTGTAACCCCTTAAAGCAATAGTAAGTATTTTCACACAAATCAGAGAAGTCACCGAGTCAATGTCAAATCACGCAGGTTGTCTGCATAAGTAGTAAAAGTAAAAATTAAGAAAAAAAAGTTCCAAATATTTGGGAACACGGGTTGTTGTAAAACGCAAAAATCAATACTTTTTCTTAACTTTTACTATTACTACTGATCAAACAACCGGCCCTTAATGATTGCACACAACAATAGTTGGCGCCGGGATACGAATCTGGAACTTTATACTTTATACTGCCGGTAGACTGTTATATCAATCGAGAGGCTTAGAAACAAAACCGCCACTACCCAATTTATGAAGGACAACATGTGTGAAATGTTTATAGACTAGCAGTTTGAGAATTGATAACTGCTCTTCAAAACATGTTTTTGCGTTTTAGAAGCATTTTATCAAAAGCATATCAATTATAAAATGCTTCTAAAACACAAAAACATGTTTTGAAGAGCAGTTATTATCGTCTGATTTCGGTGCATGCGAGTCTATATATTGGTCATGGTACTCCAAGAATGTGTTGTGTACTGATACAAACATTAGTCTGCGATAGCGATATATTTTTAAAGTTATGTGCAATACCCTTAACAAGATAGGCAACACGACTCTTAATTTAACTATTTATATTAATTAATTCCAATTTCTGTTATTTCCATAAAATATTTTCACGTTGTACCTACTTTAATATTATACTTCGACGATAATGTATTTTAAAAAATAAATATATTTTTGATTCACAATTTCTACATTCATGCACTCATATCAAAAAATTTCCACGATGATCATACCAGGTTTTTACTGGTGGTGGCCACTTGCACTATCCAATGTATATATGGCACTTTATCCTCTCTAATTCTATTTGATGAACGTACTATAGCCAATGTGAACGGCGGTACTAAGATATAATTATGATTATTCGGTTGTTTTAAAAATGGTTTCAAATAGCATTTCTATGGCCATTAATAATTCAATTAAAATATGTACACAAAAGATTGTGTATACCACACCTAACTCGTGACAGCCACCACTTATGGCGAGCAAACCTTCCAATAACGACACGATCAGCAGTCAGCCAGGCGTTAACATCGAATTCTGTCACGGTACATATTTTCAGAAAGATTTGCTAAAAATTCTCGCATATGACACGACAGAACAGCCATCGTTAAATCAAAACAAATTATCCACATACCTCGGACACGCAAGTCACAGCCACAAAGAAATAACAAAAACAAATCCAAGGCAGCACAACACTATGTTCTTCTGTACACAGAAAAAACACCGCGTTCGAGTGTGATAATTACTAACAGTCTCCGATTTAAGAGATTTGCACTCGAGAAATATTCACTTCGTACAAGTTGTAATGTAAAATGAAAGTTACAAGTGGTACCGCTGCTTGTCTCGCGGAACAGCTGTCAGACGTGAGCCTAGTAATGTCAGGTTAGATCGGGTTAGATTTTGTCTATGGCGGCTTGGATGTGTTTTTAAACAGCGCGGCTGTTGTGTGCTATCTGATTCTGACTGGATTCCAGCGAGTGGGTAGCTACGCAAATACTTTTTCAATAGAAATATAGCGGACAATTAAAAATAATGTTAAGTTATAACAATTATTGTATTAATAATCCTTATAATATGGTTTATTTTGTTTCTCGAATAATATAACACTTTGAGAACCAAATAAATATCTTAATATTCTTAGATTAGTTACATTGTGATCATTTATATTTTCTTACGAATATCATTTATAAAAATAGTGTTTATTAAATACCTTATTGAATAAAGTAAATTTTATTGACCAATACAATAAATATGATGCTAAGATGCGACCTATTTAAAAAAAAAATACGTTAAAATGTTTATTTTAAATCTGCTCACTAAACATAACAAAGTCTTTGTAGTAGGTACTCAACTTTAACGGCAAGCGAACTATGTGTTAAAATTCTGTCAAGATTTTTTTTGATATACTAATAGGTACATAACATTTGCGTTTCCAGGAATACATTTATATATTTTATTAGAAATAATTCTTTATTTAAGTCATACATATAAAAATGTATAAAAAAAATCATGCAAATTAAAACAGTTAAAACCAAAAAATTGATGAGCCTGTGCTCACGTACGCGCGATAGAAGTTATACTCCTTTGGTGTGATTGTAATAATTGATATTTGTAAATTAGTGAAAAATGTATATTAATACAATAATAGGATGTCTAAAAAGATAATAAATTGAATTGATAACACTTTAATGCAATTAACTTTTTAGAAAAATTTAATAAAACACAACGTATTATTTCCAATAATTTAATTTTAATTCATTATTACGTTAAAATCAGTAATAAATTAACACGGTACAATTCATAAAAGTGTTGCAGTATGAAGGAAACAACGTAGTGTTTATTTAATTTTTCTAAAAAGTTTATTACAATGGTTTTCCATGAAATTAATCACAAGAATTTTGGAATTTTAACGTAGTTAAATGATTAATATTTATTTTTGAAGTGGTACAAATGTGGTAGGTACATTTATCGCCGCAGCATCACAGACATATGATGTGACGAATTAAAAAATGGTGTGCATTTTCCAAAAAAGTCCAGTGCATAGCCTACCAACTTTCATCAAGTTTTTTTTTAATAGAGATGTAAACACGGAATACGTGTCACATCCATATTCTTACTATTTTCAAACTAAGCTAAACGGTTGTGCTATGACAGTAGGACTAACTTGCTGGTCTGGAGTGAGATTCGAACCCGCGACCTTTGGATCACGAGGCGAGAGTCCTAACCGCAAGACCAACAAGCTAGGTATGTACTCTAATTCAATAAACAGATCTAATTTTTAATTCCTTTCATCAGCTTTTGAATTGAGCATCTTTATAGTTGGTATTCAATTCAAGGTGGCCGATAACGTTACTTATATTACTGGAACACTAATTTCAAGTGAATAAATTTTTGACAGTTTAACGGATGCGCGCGCATTTCGTGGTCTCGCATTCCCGCTACAATGATACAATATGACATCCGTTACAATAAAAAATTTACCCTAAATTTGACTATGTCCATTCATTTCAATAAATAAATAAAATGCGCCAAAAGAGTATAACAGCAAAAAAATGTTACGAATGATGTACGTTTTACAAAAAAATATTATGCATTTAAGATGTAAATAGAAGATTTATCTTATATTTTATACACGCCTGTCACAATAGTTAAATATTTATTGTATTAAGGTCGACGCACAACATTGCGTCTTGTCAAGTTAACAGTACTTGTAAAGTTAAGAACAGTTCCTATAGATGAGTGAGAGCGTACCTTCGTTGTCTATTTATTATATTTATCGCCAAATCTCTGAGACAAGAGATGAAATAAATTGTCATCCGCATAAATTCACCATTAGAGCATAGTACCTACCTATATACAACTGATTACCATTTATAAACTGTTTTAAGCTCCGAACCGTGTTAAATGAAAATAAACAAAAAATAATAAGGTGCGCTAGAAAAATACGTAAAACAAAATATGAACATTTTTGGCTTCTGTAATTGGACGCTTGATTTGTTCGACTTTCCCCAAGTAAATGAACCATCAAAACTTTTATATACATATTTATTTATTTTTATTTTTATAAACATGTAACGCCATTAATTATATACATTCAAGTGCTAAAAAATATGTAGGTAGTGCGGTATGTACAAATTTAAATTTGACCGTGCAATCACAAAATTCTTTAATACTTGAATTTAAATTAATATTACATAAATAATAAAATACAATCCAAAATCTAATATATGCAGGAAAATAATCTTTGCTGTGAATAAGCCTTACGCACGACATCTCAGAATTCCATCCCATCCATCCACAGCAAAAAATAATGAGGTACCTACGGACCGCTGCCTGGTAGGGATGGGTCATCGACGTATTTACCGTCGACGAAACGAGACCGTCTACGTCCATCCATCGACGAGACGATCAACTAGTTGAATTCGTCAACTAGTTGACGCGTCAACTTCGTTACGCGGACGTCGCGGACGTTCTATCTAAACATGGGGATGATGGTCAACTGTCTACGGTTCAACGCGACGCTTCTCGACGGCTCAACCGTTGGCTATTTTTATGACGTTAATTTTTAAAATTTAAAGAAGTTCGAAGGAATATAGTTTCGGGGAAAGTAAAACCGCTACTTGTGCTTATATGTAAAAAGAAATATTTTATTATTTATTTTTTTACGCACATTATAGGCTTTTACATATTGTTTTATATACTTCTTTCTATATATAACAAAGAAGAAGTAGGTATACACAGCAATATCAGGTGTTAGCAGTAAAATATAAATATAAACTACATATATAAGCAGTGAAAGTATTGGGTATAAGCATTAAAATGTGAATAAATAAAATGGAAGGAAACAATGATTTTGCGTAATAAAGGCACCAGTTATGAGGTGCGGTAAAAAATACTTTACATTTATTTATTATCTATAAATTTATAAATAAATACATAATTTAAAAATACTTTACATTTGAGATGTTATATAGAAATTTATTGAAGAATACATCTTTCAAAGTCAGGCTTTCACTTTGTGGTGACATTATTAATAAATAAATATATCTGTATTATTTGTCAACTTTAGTTTAAGGCTCAGTCTGAGAAAAGGAACATTGTTCCCGAAACATGTAAAAAACCAATAAAAAGTGGTGTAAACAAAATTATAATAGATTTATTTTTTTATCTATAAAATTGAAAATAGTGAATTTTTAATAAAAATTAATTAAACCTAAATTCAAGATTATATTACATATATAATAATTAATGTTGGACTCCTGAATAAAGGACCATAGTTAGGTATAGAAAATTTATTCCCTACAAGTTTTTTTTATCATTTATATGCTAAAGTTGAAAAGTAAGGAAATAATACAATAATTAAATTTTAGCATCCCTTTTCAGGTAGATATAAGAAGTCGAGATCGATCGAATAAAATATTGATTTTAGAAAAATATCTAGCCGGCCTGTTAATTAATAATAGTTCAATAAAAAATAAAATAATTAAACAGAATTGTTTTATTTTATACAGCGTAAAATTGGGAATTCACCGAATCGTCGCACGTGACATCACAAAAAATCAAGTAAAAAATAATAGATAATAGCTTATTAAGCCTATCTCGCGCTACGCATGTATTCAAATTTCAAATCTCTAGTCATAGTTCGTGTACACAGATCTGCACTCTATGGTAGTGTACTTTAGAGTTGAAATGAAATTACCCGTCGAGCCGTCTATGACGTCTATGGCATTTACAAGTCGACAGCGAGAGAAATAAACGGAGACGTTTTGTCTTGCTCTCGCTCGTTGCTTTGCATAGCGTTAATCTTGAATCGTCCACCGACCACGGCGTCCGCTGTCCACCGTCTACGAATTCAACTAGTCCATGCGATAAACGTAAACGGTCGACGCGTCGATGCAACGTCAACGGTTGATTTCAACTAGTCCGTCCATTCAACGCCCATCCCTACTGCCTGGGTGTAATAAGAGAAATCATAGACAGCTGGCATGATGGCTTAAAGACGGCCTCCACTGAAAAGTTAAATGCCCGTCTTATAAAGGATGTGAATCGAAAAAGAAGCATTTTCTGTCTCGGCCTCAAAGTAAGGGTAAATTTATTTATGAAATACACTTTTATACAATAGGATAATTTCACTTTTTTTTAATAGAAAAATCTTAACTTTGGTTTAGAAAAAACGTTTGTGAAAAATATTTTTTAATATGTATATTGACATTAAAAAACGATTTTAAACTCCCGCCAAAACGCTTATTTTCGCAAGTGACGTTAGGCATCAATTTTTATGTCAATCTGATGTTTAACATGTAACAGCACATTCGCTTATTTAGACATTCATTCGTTTTTTTTAGAAAAAAAGCCGGCTTTTTTGTATAGTGCGTCTATAATGTCAGGGAAAAAGTTTTGTAGATATTGTATGGTACACAAATGTAGAAATTCATTCCTGAGAACTGAAAAATTAATCCAACATTAATCATCAATGTTCAGTAATTTATCGGATTTTCCTTGTGCAAATCCGTCCTCCATTATTTTAAATGTGTTCCTAGATAGTTATTTAATTAAAATAGGTCATAAACACGGCAAAATCTAAATAAAAACTATGCAAACACGAGTAACAACAAAACGAAGACGAACAGTGACCATAAAAAATATAAAAAATTACAGTGATAAACACCATAGATCACATATGGATTACCTATAATTCTTGCTAAACAACGTCACAACTTACAACCAATCATATCGCGTTTTAATGGAATCCTATCATTTAAGATTTTTATTACAAAACTTATGAATGAAAACATTATCCCACACCATCCATACTGAGTTACAAAATATTACATGGGTACGTAATTTATTACTGAATATTGCGAATTTGGTTTACGGTAGGTATTTAAAAAGTAAGGTCTCCAATGGGAGTACAAGTTTGCAATCACGCCTTCCCTGGTGTTCACAAGGATCACATGACGCATAAGATTAGGCGAACAAAGAAAAACAATGTCGATTAAAACGCGTAAAATGACAGCACGAAGACGAAGATAAACAACATTCTAGAAGATAATCTTTATGACAGCCGATGCAAACGTTTTCGTCTGAGGGGCAGGTTGATAAATCCGAGATAAGTAATTCAAAAATTAAATACAAAACAAATAATTGTAGAATCCTTGTTTTCCATTTTTATCCATCCATATTTATCCATATTTAATCCATATTTAAAAAAGCCAACGGGGACAGAAAGTTATCCAATAGAGTTATTTAATAGAGAGAAAATAAATAAAAAGGTAAATCGCGTCGCATATTCGTATGCAATATAATAATACCTACCTATTGATAATTTTTGTTATCAATATGAATCATATGATCTGTGATAAAATGTTTTGAAAAATATTATTTATTGTTTTTGATAATTGGATATTTAGGTTGGCAGGAGACTGATTGCGGTCTTTATTTTCTGAATTCTGACCACATTTTTTTGCAATGAAAGTGTCATTTCATCGTGTTTTCGTGAATACCGTTTTAAAATCCGTTTTTGAAGTTATATCTCTTATGGTGCGTTTAGAGTGAAATTTTAGTTTGTAACGAGATGCGCGTGAATCGCGCCATAAGTTTTTTAAGATTGCGGTTTGTCGAGTGAAGATTTAGCCTATAGAAATTCTTATAATCTGAAATTATTATAATAGAAATTCTTATAAGCTGTTTGAAAATGCAGTTTTGAAAATTGCATATGCTCCGGGCGTTATTATTTATTTTCTGTTTACTGATAGTTTTCATAATATAATTGTGGTCAAATTCGTAATGTGTGATTGAATTATATGCTTATTGTTTCATTTTCCCTACTTTATGCAAGCAAAATGCAAATCTATACGTATTTTAGATTTTTTTATCCGTTAATGGAGAACTTTTATTCATGGCGATTCTAGTTTGTTCTACAATTCGCATGCGCATTCTGTATAGCTATGTTCCAATTCAAGGTACCTATAAAACACATCACGAAAATTTTTATGTACGCCAAATGAGTATAGAAAAATAAAAATAAAACTGGACTTCTGATTATTTATTTCACTAGGCCCGGTTGTATCAAGTTGGATTAAAGTAAAATATCGTTTAAAGCATAGATTTTTGCATTCTCCACCAATCAGACGACCCGTTCCCGTAAAAATCTATGCTTTAAACTAAATTTGATCCTAATCCAACGTGATATAACCGGGCCTAAGTTTAAAATTTGGCTCTGCTGTAAAATTTTGTTTTTGCATGTAGACCATTTTATAGGAACGCCTTCAAATACGTAAATTTACGTGAAAACATTGGAGAGAAAATTAAGATAGAAACTGGCTGCAGGGATCATTCTGAAATCGAAAATTCTGTAACAAGATATGCAGTATCTAAAGTAAAAAATACCTTATACATATTTTAGACGTAAAAATATACTAGCCCAAACCAAATTCCCAATAACTACATATTTAAAGTTTTTTTGTTTATTAATTCTTTTATACTGTATTTTACATATTATATATTTATACATTATTAATTAATTACACATTTTTTTCTGTCCCATCAAAGTCAAAACTTGTGCATGGGAACAGAAGAATATCTAATCAGAAGTAGGTACCTTCTTATTATACTTCTGATAACAGGTGAGAAATATAATAAAATGTGATATTCGTTACATTCGTTATAAAATAACTTTGCAATATATATTTTTTAATTATTCATTATTTAAATTTTAAATATTCATTTAATATTTTATATTCATTTGTAAACTATTGAAGCACTAATTTCCTAGGTATGACTAATGGTCTTGCATGGCTGCGTAAGTAGATTTAGGTACATATGTATATTATGTTTTTTTTACTATAATTACTTTGACTGTGGAGTGTATTTGTGTTTTGATGATTTCAATTTTCATTGTGTACTTGTAGTAGGTAATGAGATGTTTTTATGGTCTGTCCAAATTAGGGACATTGAATTCTTTAAATAGTAAATCTGTGGGATATGTTGTAGATTTTTTAAATATTATTTTTGCATCGTATTGTTACATTTGGAAAAATGATTTATCACTTAAAATTGTATATCATGATCAATGTGCATAGCTTTTTAAATAAAATTGAGCAATTAATGAATATAGTAAATCCTCAATATAAGTGACCAATTCTGGCGAGGATTGACCGTTAAATTCGACAGTCCGAAAATTGTAGGCGATGAAGGTGTGTTAATATTTGATTAACAAAGTTAGTTTTTCGGTATTAACTTATGTATATACGTCACATGCCGAATATTGTTAACGAACGGTGACTTTTGGATTTAAATCTATACCTATAAAACTCAATGTCTGTCTGTTCTCTATACGAATCTACACCGTTTGTCCGATTCGACTCATATTTTGCATACTTAAGCTTTGTAACCAGGCGAGTAACCTAGGCGACATTTTCCCTTTCCCTTTTAACCCATTCCCTCCTCCTGATATATTTTCAATGCAAATCTGTACCGTTCGACCGATCAGACTCAAAATTTGGAAACTTATTCTTTAGGACCCGGCGGGTAATAAAGGCGAAAATTTCCCCTTCCCCCTCTAACCCATCCTCTCCCCCAGATATATTTTCTGTACAAATCTGCACCGCTTCACCGATTGGACCCAAATTTTGCATACATATTCCCGACGGAAAAAATAGGCCATATTTCTTCCCTAGACATCCTATCCATCCCAGCGTTGATTAAATGGAAACATTGTTTTAATTAGTGGCTTTACAAAACAATGGAACCTTTTCCCCCCACAAATTTATTTTCAACTTAATCCTTAACCCGTGCAATGCCGGGTATAAACAGCTAGTGTGTACACAAATTACAATCATGGATATGTAATATTTATTTATATCGGCAAAATTACTAAGGTTTTATCCAACATATGACTATTTCGTTAAAATTTGTGAAATATCACAGCAAAATAATAACCAGAATAACCTGTTAATTTAATTACAAGTAAATCTCGAATTTTAAAATGAATACCGCGTTAATTTTTACGGAAATTTTGCCCATTATATTCGAAGTCCGTTAAATTCAGGTTCGCAAAATCTAAGGTATACCTACTATAATTCAAAGGTGTACCAACATATGTAAACTAAGGAAACATTAACCATTTAAGAATACAGAAAAATATAATTCAATTAACCGCCCGAACGACCTAGCAGTGAGCTTCTTAGTTCTTAGCAGAGATGAAACCAGTGGTTTCCTGCTAGTTTAACATATATAAACTATTATAAATTATTCTAGACTCTGTAAAAGGAAAAAGGATGTATTACGCACATACTTGTACGAAGATTTAAATATTTTATGCATCTTTTGTTAAGACGTAATAGGAATGTTCATGGCCTGCTAAAGGGTCATGGAATGGAAGGGAATCAGAGGCGTGCAACAAATTACCGGATCAAGGGGAAAACACGTATCCCGCTGGTCCCTATTTTCTCCCTTCGTGTTACCTAAGGCCGACCGCACTTTGGATACGAATTTTAACGTACCTATTCGTACGTCTACTTTCGTACGTATCGGAACGCGCACATTGATTGCGTCTTGCGTTGTCACGATCAGTTGCTTTGCGCATTTCTCCAATGATGTTTGTGCCAAATGAATAATCTGTATCTTATAGAAAACTCTATTATGGAAGACTTAAATAATGACAAATTTCATGACTATCTATCTAATAGATTCACAAATGCTGGGGAGAATCGAAGTGCAACGAAAGCTCATAACATCGGAGAAATATTTAAAAGTTTTTTGGTTCGAAGTACATAATTATACCTCACCTTCATTAAACCAAATTATTTAACTTACAGGTATTTTTTAGTTCTTTAGAAATCTCTATCCTATCTAGAAATAATAGAGAATTCTCCGCCATGAACTGCGCTGATGGTCACGTAGTTGAATCACTTTGGTCCCACAAACATTTGTGGTTTACTTACTTACTTACTTACTTACCATCACGCCGTTTCCCCGAGGGGGTAGGCAGAGAGGATAGAGCGCCATACTCTTCTGGCGCATACTTTGTGGTCATGTGTCAAAATGACAAAATTTTCAATACCCATCGTACGAAATCGCAAAAATTTCCGAACAAATCCGGATCGTGTCGGACGTCGCATCTATACGTGCGTACACGCACTACTAAATCGTGTACAGTGTACGATGTTCAATACTACTTCGAAGATCAGGAATGTACTTGCGTATTCGTACGTATACGTACTACTCAATTTCGTACGAAAACGTATCCAGTGTGCGGCCGGCGTAAAATTTTCGCCATTCTCTTACATGGGGTGGAGGCGTGGACGCTAAACCATCACAGTCATAGATCTCAGGTCATCCACAGTACCTGATTCATAAAACCCTTTGTTCTTTCAACTGAAGTAGCACTAAATAACGGGTAAATTAAATTTACTATGGTAGAAAAAGAAATTTGGAGATAAGAGGAAATTGTGAATTTACTGGAATACGATTTTGGGAGAATCAAAGGTATAAAATTGTGAGTTTATGTGGAATTCGAGTTACGAGAGGTGTTTGGAGGGGTGTGTTGGTGGTGTGTATGGTGAGGGTGTCTCTTGTGCGGTGTGGGTGGACGGGCGAGGACGAGGCGGTATTTGAGGGAGGAGATGAGAATAATTTTGAGGGCGAGTAGTGTTTACTGCTTTCGTGAAGCAGGATTACACTCTTGCGAGGACCATTTTCGGTCTTTATTTTTATCCTAGAGTTCGGTTAGGCGTCGTATTTTGCTAAAACGTTTATTGACGGATTCGGGTGGCTTGGGATCCCGGCATAAAAACGTTCGGTTAAGTGTCGAATGAATTTATCAACGGTGCGGAATTGTGCTTATTTGTGCAATAATTAATTCGTAATGTCGAGGCCTTTGAGATGTGGCTCCATAGCCGTACTGAAAGATTCCTGGGTAGATAGAGTTACGGATATTGATGTCTTCCGTAGTAGTGCTGCGGACCATCAACATAAGAAAGCTTGAGTGTCTAATTATCTCGTCTAATTTGTTCAACTCTATATTCAGC
This sequence comes from Agrypnia vestita, assembly GCA_016648135.1. NCBI lineage: Eukaryota > Metazoa > Arthropoda > Insecta > Trichoptera > Phryganeidae > Agrypnia > Agrypnia vestita. The sequence goes on along the minus strand of JADDOH010023896.1, from coordinate 56,194 downwards.
GACTTGGATCTTTTCAATTCATGAATTTAAAACTCTTGGATATTCACCTCAGTCATAAACCTTTTTTTTTCCTCTTCTTTAATCCATCTTCTTTCTTTTGAACAGACTTCATGTATGTAATTTTTATCTTGTATCTTTCTTTAATTAACCTTTTTTTGTTTTGTCCAGACCTCGTATATATATATATATATATATGCAGATGTATTGATCAGATATCTTTATGCTATACAAAAATCTTTGCACTTTTCTTTATTCTATCTCTTCTCCTTTTTACTAAGTAGATTTGTTCTTTCCTATCCATTTCTTATTCCCCTTTTACCTCTAATTATTGTACTGTATTGTAAGGAGATTGGAAGGAGATTGTGCATGTAGAAACAAATACCTCAAGAGTAGAAATAAATCATCTCATGTTCAGAGAATATATTGAACCGATTGTGTGTGTTTATTTTCACTGCCCCTTTCTGTTTTTGGCGCATCTTGTATGCATGCATCTATAACTAACTTATTCATCAATTCACATAGATATAATATCCTTCATTGTCATCTATTTTCTTAGGGAAGACATCCCAGCAACAGCATCAAACTAGCTAATTAGACTCACACATTTTAAAAATTCGGACACCGATGCAAAAAAAATTGTATAAAATTTACAAGTGTGGAATTTAAAAAAATACATGTATCAGACACGTATGCAATACCTCCAGAAACAGAATATGTTTAATAACTAGCTCTGTGTAACTTTCTTCGATTTTATAATAAACGTTGTGAATTTAAAACGTTGTGAATTTTATGATTTCTGATAAATTTCCATGTCAACTCTTGTGTATCTACAGTGATAGCAAAGCACATAATCTTCACAGTTTGATGCACTATTTTAAATTTAATTCTTAGATATGACAACTAATGTCACCGTTTTAAAATAGAGTGACAATACTTTCTGAATTAACAACAATGAGATTATACGTTAAGAAAATTTTCAAAATCTCTACAGAATTTTGTGGTTCGTAAAATATATTATGTTTTGGTTTGTAGTTCTCATGAATAGACAGATGTATGAAAGGTAAAATATTATATATTAACTGCTAGGTCCTGCAGGTGGCTGTACTGGCCGCTGCGGGCTTTTAGCGGCCAGTACATTGTATTGTATTACTTAAAACTTTCACTTTTTTTGTTTTTTTTTATATACTCAAGTTATTGTTGCTTTATGTTAATACACAACATGGCAATTCTGTGGAAACTTGTAAGATGGTCTCTATACTGTTCAATTATCATGTATAATCTCTTTATATGTACTGTTAGTTTCCCATAAACAAATAAATTAAATTAAATTTAATTAAATCTCGGACATATTACTAGAGGAACAAAGTACAGTATTAACCGACTCATCATCCATGGGAAAATAAATGGCAAAAGCAAGAAACGTTGGAAGACGCTGCATATCACGGCTGCCTAACTTGAGGGACTGGTGCCAGAATAATTCGACTGAATGATTCCATGCGACCGTGAATGATCACCAATATGATCGCCGACCTCTGATAGGAGAAGGAACTATAAAAAGATGTCGCCCAAAATACATCGTTCCACGCCTTTTTGTGTCAAGTTATATTCTCATATTTAACATTTAAGTAATAGGCATACATATTTAAAATACAACTATACGGTACAGTACATATATGACTTAGCAAAAGACGCAAACCATTTCTACCTATAAAAAAAAAATATAGGACGCACAATATATATTCTAAAATATTTTCACTTACGGTACACTGGCTTTATAAACATTTTTTCCGAGATTAGTGATATCTCCGATATGGTGTAGTGGCTTGAATTCCTGGCTCTCACCTAAGAAGCTCGGGTTCGGTTCCCGGTACCGAAATATATTTTTCTCATTTTATTTTTGATTTTATTTTAATGACAATATTATCTATAATATTAATTATTTAATTGTGTTATCGCTAGAGTGATATTGTCATCAAATGACAGTATCGTGTTTAGTTTTACGCACTATCGCCTGGGCTTAAAATAAAACCATTAACAGTCGTTTTTACTATTTCATGGATGTCGGCTATAAATAACTAAATACTTATTCTTAAGGAACCGGCATGTAAAATTTGCATGTAAAATGCACCTTTATTTTTGACGGGTTACAACTATTTATTTATAATTGTATACATTACTTATACTTTACGACGAATAACATGTAACAAATTGTTGACATTATTTTTGGTGTCCTAAAATGTAAATGAATCTGGTTGGACGTTAAAAGTTTAATTAAGGTTGTTGTTTTAAAGGTACAGAATTTTAAATGCAATAAAACACATATAAATCGTGGTAATATGGCCATGGTTTATTGGAAACATCATTTTTCGCCATCAGTGTTAAATATAGGGATTTTTAAGAGTTACTTTTTTGAATTGGCAACACTTTCTTCAAGTTTGTGTTTACTGGGGTATTATGCCGTGTTGTTACAGGTTGTTACGTGTTGTCAGGGTCCATCATCAGCCATCATGAACATCAGCCCTGATGATGGACCCTACAATGGGATCCGAAACGTCGGCCCGAAAGGTCATAACAACACGGCATAATATTCCAGTAAACACAAACTTGAAGATTCTGAGTGGCCGTGAAAACCTACGAACATTCTTGGCAACACTTTTTCCACCGACAGTCAATTCGATAGCTGATAGCTGATTTGCCTTTCTACCATGAATAGGCTTTGCAAATTTATTTCGAAAATCGTGTTATCGTTATCATATTTAAACACTGGCACAATGTCATTAAATAACCTTTCCAACATCATGTAAACCAAAACAATCAAAGAAGTGCCTTATTCTTTCAGATTCCTTAAGTTCTCTGCTCAAAATTAAATCCAGCCCCTTTCGGCACCCTGATGATCAGATCTGCATGGAAATTCGGAGTATAATTCACGATCTTTCCTTGGATAAATTTGAAATTGTTTTGGCTTGGATTCCGAGTCATGTAGGCATCCCTGGTAATGAAATGGTAGACTCGCTGGCTAAAAATGCAATCTCACAGGGGGATGCCACATTTTCCACTATTCCAGTGAGCGATCTTTTCAATATTACAAGAAACGATGCCGCACTTCAGTGGCAGTCTCATTGGGACCTCACTAAAATGTCAAAAGGTCGACACTACGCCGCTATTCAGCCACTTATCCCATCTCGAACCTGGTTTCACAGGATCAGATTGAGCAAGAGGGAGACTTCAATGGTTTGCCGAATGCGTCTGGGTCATTGCTCTATCCGCTTACACCTTGCAAAAATTCATGTTCTTAACTCCTCAATCTGTGAGTGTGGACAAGAGGAGGAGGATTTGAACCACTTGTTTTTCAATTGCATTTTAAATGTCGGTACTCAGTCCCTACTCCAGGATCTTGCAGATCTTAATGTCCCTTTCCCTACAAATATCCAGCTCTTGCTTACAGACTGCCGACGGGAAGTATTTATTCAGTTCATAGATATTAGGTCCTTACATATGAAATTGGCGTTTTGCCGTACTGGCAAATTTGATCTCAAAAATCTTCTCTTTGGTTAGGAATTCCAAATCCAAATTTATACAGCTATTTACTCATGTATTTGTGTTTTGAAAATTATAATTCATTTGTTTTTTCCTCAATTGTTTTTTTCTTTGCGTCACTCAGTTTACAAAATGAAAAACTTGAAATATCGCGTTATTTACGAGTACGAGTTCCACCGTGGCACCAGTGCTGCAGAAACGGCTCGAAGGATTAATGATGTGTATGGCGACGGTGCCGCAAAAGAAAACACAGTGCGTTTTTGGTTCCAACGTTTTCGTTCTGGAAATTTCGACCTGCAGAACAAGCCCCGTGGACGGCCGGAGACCAAAGTTGATAATGAAGAATTGAAGGCTATTGTGGAAGCGGATCCATCGCAAACCACATCCAAGTTAGCTGCAGGCTGCGGTGTTAGTGATAAATCTGTTTTAATCCACTTGAAGCAAATTGGTAAGGTGAAAAAGCTTGAAAGGTGGGTACCTCACGAATTGAGTGAAGCAAATCAACAAACGCGCGTTGACTGCTGCGTTGCATTACTCAACCGGCACAATAATGAAGGGATTTTAAATCGAATCATTACCTGTGATGAAAAGTGGATCCTGTACGATAATCGGAAGCGCTCATCGCAATGGCTGAACCCTGCCGAACCAGCCAAACCATGCCCCAAGCGAAAATTGACTCCAAAAAATTACTTGTGAGCGTTTGGTGGACTAGTGCTGGTGTCGTTCACTACAGCTTTCTTAAATCTGGCCAGACGATTACGGCAGATGTCTATTGTCAGCAACTGCAAACCATGATGGAAAAGCTAGCTGCTAAACAACCGAGGCTGGTTAATCGCTCTAGGCCACTGCTGCTTCATGATAACGCTAGACCACACACTGCACAACAGACGGCTACCAAATTAGAGGAGCTTCAATTGGAATGTCTAAGACATCCACCGTACTCTCCGGACCTTGCCCCAACAGATTACCATTTTTTTCGAAATTTGGATAACTTCTTGCAAAGGAAAAAATTCAACTCCGATGGGGCAGTCCAAACCGCCTTCCAAGATTTTATTGATTCCCGTCCGAATGGTTTTTTTAGTAAAGGGATCGATGAACTACCTATGAGATGGCAAAAGTGCATAGATAGCAATGGTACATACTTTGATTAAATAAATATATTATAATAAAAAAAATCGGCTTTATGTTCCTCCCATACTAAACGCCAATTTCATATGTAAGGACCTAATATTTAGACATGTAGACGGTCCCAACATACACTATCGAATCTGCAAAAAAAATAATTTCATTTTACTATTTTAAACCATCCGATTTACTCTATATTTTCGGATAATGTTAAAAAATGGTTTACTTTTCCTTTAGTACATGCTTTGTTTGACACAAAAAATATATTTTTTTAATTTTGTCCGAAAATATACAGTAAATTGAATGTTTTAAGAGATTAAAATGAAAAAAAAATTTGTAGATTCGACAGTATACTTAGGGATCGTCGATATATACTTGTATTATGTAGCTGTTACGATTATTTAAATTATGCAGCGGTTTCGGGTCTCCCTAGTGCCAGGGTCCCAGACGACTGCCCACTGCCCAGACGGTAGCTACGCCATTGAAAGGAATAAATAGTCAATGGCGTAGCAATATTAGTCAACGGAAAAAACTATAAAACCTGTTGGGTCTTTACACAATAGAAGTCTTGATAGCAAAATTACAAAGCGACTAACTTTTTCTTATAAAATTTGGGGGTCACTGTTATGTACGTATCGAATTAGAATTCATAATTTATATATTCAGAGAAAAGTTTTCGGATATAATTCTAATATTATTTTTGACGTCGTAAGAAGCAGTGGAATAGATTTAACGTAAATATTCAATTGGCTCAACGTACGTAACAGTATGTTCCAGAAATATTAAATAATAGCTTTATACCCATCAAAAAATACGTACTTTTACTATTTTTTTCGGCCGCGAGTTAAGGCTGTGAGAACCACAGCCAAAACGCCATCTAGCGTAGCGAAGCGTCTTGGCAGCGATAGTGACGGACATTGTTATATGGAAAATTATGCTTTTTTTGCTTTTTATACCTCATTATCGCATATAACTACCTCTTTTATTTATTTGCGCCATTTGTGGTATATGTATATACTTAGTTGGGCCATTTGGTAGCGTTAGGGATGGACACTATAACATAGAGATTGATGTATTTTGATATGTGGTGTTAGTTAATTCATACAAGATAGAATACACGAGATTATACAGGGCCCAAATTTTCGTATGTAGGTACCTACAGCTTTGTGTATTTTTTGTATTTCATGTATATTATGTATGTATATTATGTATATTTTTTATATTTCCTGACGTAATGTATATGTAATAGACGTTTAGTTTTGTTTACTTGAATATGTAATAGATGTTTATTGTTTACTCGAATATGTAATAGATGTTTATTGTACAAAGAAAAAAAAAATTTTATGGAATACAACAAACATGTACGTATGTTGCTTTTAGGAATATTAATTTTTAGTGAATAGCTTTAATAGTGTTAGTGTGCAGTTTTACGTTTTGCAATGATAAAAAAATACAAGTTGATAATTACATAAAAAAAACTAAAAGGTACATAAACAAAAATCGCAAATATAAATATAAATATGTTTAAATGATTTTTCTGATTTACAGACATTAAACATTGCGTGCACACATTTTGTGTACCTACACCATGTTTTTTATGAATTTCAAACGCTCCACCCATGACGACCGAGTGACCAATTAAAATGCTGAGATGCATCGATACACTGACACTTTGTGCGCGTAACGCATGGTAGCATTTATACTAACCCAATTGAATTTTTACGTGAAATCTAGTACAATTATGGTAAATGCGAGGTCCGAAGAAGTAGAAATTCTAGCATACGCGGAAGATCTTGAAATAACCTGATAAACAATTATCAAGGCAAAATAAGGAAAACATTCGGAGCTTTTGTCGACGTGAAGAAAGTGTAAGGCAGTTTGATTTCGGAAAATTTTTAGACACAATAATAACCAAAAAAAGTAAATTTTGAAAAAAAAATGGACCAATCAAATTATTTTTCTTAAAATGAAGAGGATGGTCACTGCAGCTTCATCGTAGGATCGCTATTATTAAAAATTATTTTTGTATTTTGAAAGGAAGTTCAATGAAGATTAAATGAACAGAATGTCACTTAATATATGATTAATTTATACTGAAAGTCATTTTGTTCTCAAATAATATCACGAAAGTAAGTGATTCGTTAAATTTAATACAAATTTCTGAAAGGTAAATAATTTTATTTGACTCGTATTAAAGTAAATAAATTTAAAGATAATACTCAAAATAATTTACTTAAATGAAATTCTAAAGTTAAACAAAAAATAAATCAAAAATATTGGGAAAAAATGAAACCATGAAGTAGCCAATCTTATAATAGCTTATCTGAATCTCACATAAAATATAAAAGGGAATGTAATAGTGTTTATTATCTCGGCATACGACAGATAAAGTGATATAGGTACAGATAAAGCCATTTAAAAACTTAAATTTAACAGATTTTGTCCCAAAATTGTCCAGCAGTTATATTCAAAATTGATAAAAAAAACAGTAATTTTCAACAATCTCTTAAAGCTTATACGATTTTGATGAAAAGTGAAAACAAAAACAATAAAAAAATGTATTGACATTAAAAAATCTTAATGTTAGATAGAATGTCAAAAATTTAACTGTAATGTCATTGAACGTAAATTTAAATATAAAATGACAAAATAATTACGTCTCGCTTCCGCTCATCCATTATCCACCATATTTGATGATAACGGTATAAAAAGCATTATAATTGAGTTACCTTTAAATTTTTCCCAGGCAAAAATGATACATGGATAAAACATGACACACAAACTGTAACGCACGCAACAGCCTTGAAAACCAACCACTGATAATAAAAAAAAAAACGTTTCGACAAACGTCAGATTGTGGAGGATTTTTTCATATTCACGTCGATTCGCGATGCTTCTTGTTGTGACACTTAGATGTAATAATATAAACAAAGACGAGATAAAGAAATCGTGGAATGAAATAAAATAAAATAAAATAATGGCCGAACAGACAACAGCCCGCGCGCGGCGGTAAAACGCTACTGATTATATTCGTAACGATTGCAGCGAGATTTCTCCGCGTAGTCCGTCCGTGCTTATAGGTAGCTTGCGCAAGAAGTTAGTGTTTACAGTTCTGTCAGGAGCCTTGTCCATTCGCTTTTCGAGTGCCCTGGCTTAGGGTGCGACTCTTGAAATAATGTGTCCAATTATGTAGACGTTAAAAATCTAAACGTAGCCCCACTCGCCCTTCCGATATATTATATGCAGCGGGACAAACCGGGAGTATCTATTTTATACCGTTATATACAATAATACTTTTCTCAAAACTAATGGACAATGCCGTTACCAACGCATTCGTCAAAGGGTGATTAGTCTCATCTCCCCTGAAAATTACGCTAGAATATTTACAACATATTATTTATATTCTACGTAAATAAATTCAGAATCATAAAGTGAATGTTGTCGAATGTGTATGAAATAATAAATTAGTAAATAAGAAGGCATTATCCATTTTTTATGTTCAATCATATTTTTTATAAATAAAGCAATTCCTACGAGAAACAAAATGTAAAGAAATTTTGGGAGAAATTAAAAACACACGAAAAATATCCAAAATCGAGAGAGAGAGATATAGATATAGGAAGGAGGAGATAGATAGAGAGATATATATATATAGATATTATATATATATATCGATATATATAAGAATTATGTACCATTGCTATTTATGCACTTTTGCCATCTCATAGGTAGTTCATCGATCCCTTTACTAAAAACACCATTCGGACGGGAATCAATAAAATCTTTGAAGGCGGTTTGGACTGCCCCATCGGAGTTGAATTTTTTCCTTTGCAAGAAGTTATCCAAATTTCGAAAAAAATGGTAATCTGTTGGGGCAAGGTCCGGAGAGTACGGTGGATGTCTTAGACATTCCAATTGAAGCTCCTCTAATTTGGTAGCCGTCTGTTGTGCAGTGTGTGGTCTAGCGTTATCATGAAGCAGCAGTGGCCTAGAGCGATTAACCAGCCTCGGTTGTTTAGCAGCTAGCTTTTCCATCATGGTTTTGCAGTTGCTGACAATAGACATCTGCCGTAATCGTCTGGCCAGATTTAAGAAAGCTGTAGTGAACGACACCAGCACTAGTCCACCAAACGCTCACAAGTAACTTTTTTGGAGTGAATTTTCGCTTGGGGCATGGTTTGGCTGGTTCGGCAGGGTTCAGCCATTGCGATGAGCGCTTCCGATTATCGTACAGGATCCACTTTTCATCACAGGTAATGATTCGATTTAAAATCCCTTCATTATTGTGCCGGTTGAGTAATGCAACGCAGCAGTCAACGCGCGTTTGTTGATTTGCTTCACTCAATTCGTGAGGTACCACCTTTCAAGCTTTTTCACCTTACCAATTTGCTTCAAGTGGATTAAAACAGTTTTATCACTAACACCGCAGCCTGCAGCTAACTCGGATGTGGTTTGCGATGGATCCGCTTCCACGATAGCCTTCAATTCTTCATTATCAACTTTGGTCTCCGGCCGTCCACGGGGCTTGTTCTGCAGGTCGAAATTTCCAGAACGAAAACGTTGGAACCAAAAACGCACTGTGTTTTCTTTTGCGGCACCGTCGCCATACACATCATTAATCCTTCGAGCCGTTTCTGCAGCACTGGTGCCACGGTGGAACTCGTACTCGTAAATAACGCGATATTTCAAGTTTTTCATTTTGTAAACTGAGTGACGCAAAGAAAAAAACAATTGAGGAAAAAACAAATGAATTATAATTTTCAAAACACAAATACATGAGTAAATAGCTGTATAAATTTTGATTTGGAATTCCTAACCAAAGAGAAGATATTTGAGATCAAATTTGCCAGTACGGCAAAACGCCAATTTCATATGTAAGGACCTAATATATATATTAATAGGTATTTATATTATTTGATGAGCTGTACCTACCTATATTACGTAAGGGAACATGCTGGAGGGCAACATGGGGAAGATGCTGTTTTGGCCTCTAAACTCCAAAATCACCCAAGTACGTAGCATATATTTCGTAAAACGAAAATGGGTGTACACAAGATTCTTATCAAAACAGTGTTGAAATTCGTGAAATTAAAATTCAACGAGCCGGACATTTGATTCTGATGGAATAGGGAGTCCGGGGAGACGAAGTAGACTAGACCACGACCCCATTGACTCTATTATAAAGAAAATATCAAGGTCCTAGCTTAGCTAACCCATAAAAAATGACGTACTTTTATTATATATATTTCGGCCGCCAGTTAAGGCTGTGAGAACAGCGCTATCTAGAGTAACGTAGGGTCTTGATAACGTTAGTGATAGACATTATTAAATTGAGAATTATGCTTTTTTGTTTTTTATACCTACCTCATTATTATTTTAGCCATCTGGGGGCGTTAGTGACGGACATTGTTACATGGAGAAATGTATTTTTGATTAATGATTTAGACCAATGACATATGCGATATAGTAATGGACTTAATGGACTTAGTAATGGAATTAATTTTAATTTTTATTAAACTGAAATATTTTAAAACCTCTAAATATTAAAAAAAAAATTCGAGTATTTTATTAAAAAAGCCAATGTTCTCATTTTATTTAATAACAATTTTGAAATTATACTCATTTTGAAAACAGAATGAGATCAGCTTTTTGATAGGAAGTTACGGACGAACATTATAAATATTATGATTGGGGATAGTAAGTAATAAAAATTGATCCTCATTATATAATCATATAAAAAAATGAATAACGAGCAAACACGACATACAAAAATACATTGTATTAGTTGTTTTAAGGGTCGAGGGAGAAAAGAAAATTAAAATAATGAGGAAATTTAAAAATTTTGCGCCCCCTTTGGGTCCTTGGCGTAATCTTACGGCACACGACCTTGCCACGTCACGACTGCGCGACCCTGTCAATAAAATTCAGTATAAAAACGAATGAAATAAAAATTAGAGTGTTAATATATTATAATTAAAAATAAATTACATTCATAGCATTCCAAGTAGATATTTAACTGTAACTGGTTGCGGATATTTTATATGAACCGTATGTTTTTCCGAGAAACGATTCTCGACGTTTCGTTGAATTCTTATTCAACGTCATCAGGAGGACGACCTTTACCCGCGGAGGTAGAGGACGGACTGATTACTGCTTTCGAGGGCGTAAATTATATGCACTTTGTCGTGGAGTGTTCACTTATTCTATAATAGAGGTCGCCAGTGTACAATATATACTAGTTACGTCGGCGGACTTTACTGCAACCTCTCTCAAGGGTTGAATCAATGTCGTGAGAACAGGGCGCCAAATACTTGATAGTTTGTAACTGTCATCTCTATTGAAATTGGGATGTTTGTATATTTCAATGGACTCCCTCACTAATCTGAGTATAAGTTGCGGTTCTGTTGATAAGATTTTTGTCTTGTCAAATCTGATGAAGTGACAGAGATTCCCTTTGGATGCATGTTCGCAGATTGCCGATATGTTGGAGTTGTTGTTTTTAATTGCTCCAATATGTTCCATCAATCGTGTAGCGATATTGCGTTTGGTTTGTCCTATGTAGAACGCACCACAATCGCACGGCACTCTGTATACACCTGGAGACTCGAACGGGGTGCTATCTTTCACACTACCTAACATACGTGAGATCGAACTATGGGGGCTGAAAACTGTTTTTATATTTAATTTCAACAACACCCGGCTGATTTTATCAGTAAGTATGCTTTATTTCTTGGGACATCTTGTATTTGGCGCCCTGTTCTTACGACATTGTTTCAACCCTTGAAAGAGGTCGCAGTAAAGTCCGCCGACGTAACTAGTATATATTGCACACTGGCGACCTCTATTATAGAAGAAGTGAACACTCCACAACAAAGTGCATATAATTTACGCCCTCGAAAGCAGTTTTCAATCCGCCCTCTATCTCCGCGGGTAAAGGTCGTCCTCCTGATGACGTTGAATAAGAATTCAACGAAACGTCGAGAATCGTTTCTCGGAAAAACATACGGTTCGCATAAAATATCCGCAACCAGTTACAGTTAAATATGTCTAATAACAACTCTTTAATTCCCAGTAGACTTCTGTAAACCAAAATAAAATTGTAATAGTTGATAAATATTCGAATGAAAAACGTATTTAAGGTTCAAATAATGCGTTTTCGAGTTATAGATATTAGATAAACGTCAACATAAACCTCGGTCCTCAAATTACCTATTGTATTTCTTATTTTATTACAATTTATACTATTGAGATCTGACTAATTATGTTGATCTTTCCTCATCCTATGGCAATATCTATAAGTTCTTAAATAGGCGCCATAAAACTAATTGAAAAAATGTTTATATCTATCTGTAGGTAGGTACTAATCCTAGAATAGTTAGAGATCGCGAATTGGGCAGGATCTCTGGTTTCCTCAATGGTAATATTTTCCAGGGCAAGGACAACCAGGGCGGCGGACATCCATTACCATTTAATTATTCCTTATCGGTATAAAAATTACCTTACTTGACAAATTGCGTTTTTTGAATTAAGTGGATTCAGTGATGGACTAAGGAAAATCGGGCACAATTTTGAAAATCCGAGAATTTCGTCAAAGAACTTACCTTTTTGGGGTAGCCACTTACATGTATTTTTCATTACTTCTTGAGCTGTATAGGATAGTAGGTATAGGAATTAACTAGCTACCTACTATAATTTATCTCTATTTTAATTGTGCACTATGGCAAGATTTTCATTATGGATCCTATCGATAAAACAAAACATAATATTATTAAAAATTCAGAATATTCAAATAGGGAAATTGTCAAAGAATAACAAATTTATAGAGTCGCACAATAATTCGTAATTACACGTATTAACAGAAAAAGCGAAAAGAAAAATTGAAAGATTGACATATCCATATTTCGTGTATGCTTGGTTTTTGTTGAATTGGCTCGAGGATGTTATTATTGATAGTTTTAAAAACAACGTTTATAACTGCGTCGCAATTGGCATTTCATATTTTGTTGTAATTATCTTTTTAAGGTCCTGTGTCTCAAGACAAGGGCCCACAAAATATAAAGTAGTCCACCCTTGTGTTCGGATATATCTTTGTCCCAAGAACAGCAATATTATTTGTTAAATTAATATCACATGATAAAATAATATAATTTTATTATATTTATGGGTTTACCTAATTATTATAATATTGTTAAATTCGGGTTTGAATAAAATATGTTATAAATATAAATATGTAGGCAATGATAGTCGGTATTGTTATAAAACTAAATACAGTGTTACCATCGTTTTGAAACAAGTCCTGTTTAGACGCGAAAAGTTTTGTCAAATGTAAATGTGTAGGTACGATACTGAGCTTACGTTCTCGTTATTGATGTCCAAACAAGCCTTAATGGCGTTGTCTGGAATGGCCAAACAATATCAAATTTCCGAAACATCCTAAGGAAAAGCAGGAGCAAAATACTTTGGACAGAATTTTAGTAAACATCAAAACGTAGCGAAAACGCACACTTTGTACCTACGTTCGATCGTACGCCTACCAACACACAAATGAGAGAACACTTTGTACGCTCATTTGCTAGCTTGTTGTACATTTAGAGTAGCTTGTTGGTGTATTGGTCGGTGGTTCGAAGCCCATTCCAGGACACCAGCAAGTTAGTCCTATTTTCATAGCACAGGCTTTTGGCTTACTTTGAGAATATTGATGCGACACGTATTCTGTGTTCGCATCTCTATTTAAAAAAAGAACATTTGTATTTTTGGGTATAATTTCTAATTCTTCGATTTACCTATAGAAACTTTTTTTGAAATTTTTTTCACAGCGTATTGGTAATAGTTATGCAAAAAGCATAGATTTTTACGAAAACGGGTTTGATTGGTGGAAAACGCAAAAACTATACTTTTTTCCTCAACTAAGTAGGTATTACTCTTACTCCTGTTCACAACTGGCCCTAATGTGATATGATTAAGAAACGCAATCTGGATTAGGTACTTATCAATAAACAATAATCTGAATTGTAAGTATTTGTCTTCATCTCAGTGGCGAGGTTTGTCCAATAAATCTTCAGTTAATCGTCATTATTATTGCTGTTAATCCGTACCCTGCGTTATTTCATAGAATAACATAATTTAGCGTGTTCTCATACACTTGCCATGACAGAATTATTATATCGCTGTTAACATGGAAGAGATTGCATTAATTTGAGGTTAAGTGTCGACTAATTTTAGAGGGGAAATCTAGCCGCCATTTTAATTCGTTGTTATGATTGATATTAGAATGTTCTCAAATGTTTTTGTTTCGTCGCCTCATTTTATCTACTGTAAAAACGATATAGGTTTCTTTTCTCGTATAATGTTGTCACTTACATGAGAAAAGATTAGGTACGTGAAAAAATAAAAACAATTTTTCTTAAACAAATATTTGAAATGTTGACAAATCCGTTAACACATTCGTCTCCATTTAGCATTTGCAAAGTCACGGATTAATTTTGAGGCGTTCCCCTTTTCAACTTCTGTATTTATCTACTAAGGGCCGGTTGTTTCAAGTTGGATTAAAGTAAGCGTTCTTTAAAAGCATAGATTTTTACGTTCTCCACCAATCAGACGATCCGTTTTCGTAAAAATCTATGGTTTGATCGGCCGCTTACTTTGATCGAACTTGAAACAACCGGGCCTAACGCGGATAGATGATCTTGTCCCGTACTATTTTCAGAAAATTCTTTATAAATTTTGATTTCAAAAATATTTTCTGCTGTTGGTATAACAGTAGGTACATTAATAATATTCATAAATACTTCGGAAAAACTAGTATATACATACAGGGTGTCCCGTATCTCGACGTCAAGCCGAAATCGGGTGATAGGCCAACTCATAATAGTATCAGAAAAATATTTAAAAAAAAACAGTCAGTTAAAACTGGGCAATGTATTGATCTTGAATACTTGGTTTGGTCAAAAAGTGACATTTTCTTCCAAGCTGCAGCAGTTGGCTTTGAATTTTTGACAAAAGTTTACAGAAGCACTATTCAGTATTACATAATACCTAATAAAAATAAAAATGAAGAAAAATAAAACTTTGTAGCAAAGGAGTGAAAAGACCGTCACAGGGTGTAGAATTTTTTGATTTTTTTAAATGCTTATAATTTTTAAAACACATGACTTAGGTTTTTTAAAATGTTTTTCTGATAACTATTATGACTTGGCCTATCACCCGATTTCGGCTTGACGTCGAGATACGGGACACCTGTATACACAGGGTTATTTGTAAAACATTAATAACCTCGCAGGACTATATTCCTGCCTTGATTATTAGTCGAAAGTGTTCAAACATACCTAATATTAATATGCGCCACATCAAGGTTTGCATTTTTTGCAATATTTCTTGAACGTTGAACTATTATTACAGTAACTTATATCGATTAGAAAAAATTCATTCGTTTCAACACAAGTTAAATAAAATGATAAAAACCTTGCAGAAATTCCAATTGGAATTCAAAGATTCTTATTATTTTATTTGCCTTGTATTAAAGGGAATGAATTTTTAATATTCGATATAAGTTACTGTAATAATAATCCAACGTTTTACAAAAAATAACTAAGAAATATTGAAAAAGATGCAAACTTTGACGTCGTATATCTTCACAACTATTGATATCATGCCATGATTGCTTGAATATTTTCGGTTGTGGTAGGTTATAAAAAATATGGATTGGTCAATACGAGCGATGAGAAAAAATTCGATCCGTAAATTTTTGTGGAGCTCGAATCTTTTTAGGGCTGCCTTTCTTTCTCTTTCAGCGCCAAATATTAGATTTTTTGTTGTGTAACATCTTTGCACTCGGTTCATGGGATTAATTTCGTAAATGCGACGGAAACTTTTACAGGAAGTAGAAAAAAGCGAGCGCTGTATCTAAAAGATATTTCGCAGCCTTTTTATAACTTAAAACATCCAAACGCCGTTGAATATTATTTTCTTTAACGCCGTGCGTACTGGGGAAAAAATTCAAGAGGCGGCCGAAGAAGCACACAAAATTCTCGTTCATTAAGTGCCTATATGTTGGTGTCTAATAATAATTACTTGAACCTAAAATTTTGTTAATTTCTTAAAGTAGGTACAGAGATAAGTCAATCAAAAGCAGATACGTGTTGTGTTGATACATAGTTCGTCATACGAATAATTTTTTTTAAAGTTAGTTGGATAAGTATTTATAAAAAAAAATTACAATTGATATTGTAATATCGTATAGGTACCTACCTACTTTTAAAATTTGAGGTTAATTCCTTGTAAAGCCGTGTCAAACAACCTTTTTTCAAATTGATACATAAAATATTAACAAATTAATTAAAAAACAGTCTTGAATCTATAAAATTTTGTATTTTTCTTAATTTTCAGAGATGGTTAAATAAAGAGCAGATTATATGAGAGAATGTAGTAAACACGAAGAAAAATTAAAAACTGGAGTAGAGCCGAAAATATCACTTATTTATATATTTTCACGAATATTTCGTTCGTTAACTGAGAAAAGATGTTACATTTCATTTGCAACTGCATACTGTAAGACTCGCTTTTATATTTATTATTTCATTTACTATGGACCCATGCGCATAACCTAAACACAAATTTAAATATTTGTTATGTGGTTCTGCCATTTTAAAAATTGAATTAAAATATAAAAAATCATTTTTCTAACAACCGTAATGACAATATTTATATGTAGTTACTAGGTTTATATTAGTATGGTCAAGGCCTTGGAGAATATGAATTCTCCAAGGTCTTGTTTAAAACGCCTTGGACGTTTAAACGCACTGTTTAAAAATATATACGCTGAAGTATTTGACATATCCGGAATAATAGATAATTGAAAAATACGTAAAAAAAATTATGATGCTTAGAAAATGTTATGAGTTAATTTACGAGTTTCCAACAAAATAGTTAATGAATTTAGCGTCTCGAATGTTGAGAAACTAGTTAAACTTGCGGAACACAAAATCACAACTGATTATCTCCGTGCACACGTAGGGCGTTAAAGAGGAACGCGAATCGCAAATTACGAGCAATGAGCAATTACGAACTCGGTGATTTTCCGCCAAATCCAGTTCGCATCTATGGTTTCTCGACGCAGGGGGCGTTCAGCTGCTAATCACTCCGTGGTTGTTGAGAACGCCGCGCTGTCACAATTTTTTTTTTATATGGTATCATTTTGACTGAACTTTCTCATAGATAAGAAATATCCCCGCGACATCCATAGATAAGTACGAATCAAACCAATCGCCCGTAGGGATAGGTAAATGAAAAAAAAATATCGATATATATCAAATCGATATTTTTAAAAAGTATCGAAAATAATCGATATACATTGCGAAAAATATATCGATATTTATCGATATTATTTTTTCAAAAATGTAAGGGGAATAAGCTTTTGGCGACCAAAAAAAAAAAAGATCACCGGAAAAAATATATCGATTATCCGAAAAAAATATCGATGACCCAAAAAAAGGTCGCCAGAAAAAAAGTGAAAAAAGATACCCCAAAAAAGGCACCAAAAAAATATATCGTTATATCGGAAGAAATATATCGACGATAAATATCGATATTTTTTACCCATCCCTAATCGCCCGTATTCCGAAAATAGCAATATTGGGATTTAAGATTTTTATCCCCACACTTAATAGACGAAATAAAATAAAATAGGTGTATGTACTTAAATAAGATTAGTGTATTTTCACCTATCTCTCTCAAAGTAAATACCTTTATATGTGCTTTCCGATTTCTCCGCTGCCTTATCCGGCTGGTCTGGTCGAACAGCTTCGCTCTGCCACAAACTTAACCTCACAATTCTCATGTTTCTACTAAAATTACAACAAATAATTACTAATGCTGCATTTAAAGCTTATAGAAAAATGATTATTTCATATGCACTTATTAATTTCTTTTTTCACAGCATCCTGATGTAAAATTATGGCAAAATTGTCATTGTCGTGTTAGACCATAGAAAATATAATTTTCATTTGACTTATTTTATATTTGACGGATAACCGTCATGTATTTCTCCCTCTGACTACACCAACAATGTAAACCTATGTCTCATTTATTTTTATTTTCATCTATTAAGTGTCGAGATAAATATCTTACATCCCAATATTGCTATTTTCGGAATACGGGTGAAGATCTCGACATAATGAACTATGTATTTGAAACAGTTGTCCAAATGCACCAGTCACCAAAGGGATGTTTTGAACTTTTCTTATTTATTTTGTGTGTATTTTATTTACTTGACTGTCAGAAATTACCCCTTTTTGGTTTCTCTGACCATGTTAAAAATGTTGTATTTATAGACTGGTAGAAGGTTTTCTTATTTAATTGTATGTTTTCATAAATCATTGCTAGGCCCTGTGAGCAGCTGTGCGGTGACCACTGCGTGTTCATACTGCAGCCATTTAATTATACCCAATTGTATTCATGAAACCAGCCTCGCTGTACTTTATCTGTGTTAAACTTAATACTTTTTTCCGTGCTACTTAAAAATTAAACACAGTACAATAATTTTGGAAGCTCATTTGCATATAATGTATAAATGCAAAATTTTTCCAGAAAGGAATTCCGACACCTTTTTGTGGATGAAGAACTGTTAAGGCAATGTGTTGAAAGTAATTTTAGGAAATTTATACATTTTGATATTTTAATAGCTAATGTAATACATAGAATTGAATACTAATGCTTCACTCAATTATCTAACTAAAAAGTGGAAACTGCACATGTTTTCATCATTGGATTTGATGATTTGTCAGAAGACGACTTAATAAAATATTGGAATTTCCTATGAAGCTTTTTGACTTTTCTTCTGACCTACTTTAAATACTATTTTTATGTTGTATATCCATGTTTTAATTTTTTTTTAAATAAATATACATATTTCATGGGACTTTTTATATTTGACGGATAACTGTCATGTACTTCTTTCTCCCTCTGACCACACCAACAACGTAAACCGTAATTTATTTTTATTTTCATCTATTAAGTGTCGAGTAAATATCTTACATCCCAATATTGCTATTTTCGGAATACGGGCGAAGTGTGAATATAACATATTGATTCCTGATATTGATTTTCTATGTAAAAAAAGAGGAAGATAGAAGTAATGGGTACCAAATAAAACAATTGTGTATAGAAAAGTTATCTTATTTTTATTAATAAATTACAGAATGTTTTCCGCAAATCGTGCGAGTCAAAAGGTTGGATGTGCAAAAGGTATTCAATGTTTTTCTTTGATATTCTTTCGCTTTACTTCACAAAAACTTACCAGTTAGAAAAATATAACAAGATTTAGAAAAGTGAGTTTACAATCAATTTACTTGAAAGCAATATGTATATAAGAATATTTTAAACCACATAATATATACATGCTACTAATCCCATCTTTCTGACATTCCCAATATGTAGGTTGGTTATTGCTGAAGGTAAAACTTATGAATGTAAGTCGAAAAATACAATTTGTTGGTATTGAAAAATAATATCTTTTAATGCTGCAGCCTTATATTATAAACATACATAAAACAATTATTATTTATGTACAGTTTTTTGAGTAAGAATATTTATAATACATTTATTTGGCTAAATAAATTAAGTATGTATAATATTTCTACAAGAATATTTATAAATACAGCAAAATCGTATTATAGGGTGCAGTGAAAATATATATGAATACTTTACACTTAATACTAAGGTATTCTTGTGACCTTATTCAAAATTCAATAAATAAACACTTTTCTTTAGACTACTGTTTACACTGGATTTTTTGCAATCTGTGCAATGCCATTCTAATAAAGTTATCGAATTGTATATTGTAAACGGTCAAACTCCATTGCTTGTATGATTGATAATGGATTTTCTGGACCTTAGAATGCATAACTTAGAAATCATACTAAGAAAGCCAAAGAATTTTAGCTGATCACACATAGATTATTTAAAATGGAACAAGTCATGATAAGATGAATTTGGTTGGAAGTAGGTTTCATAGTGCTTTATAAGATTTATATATAAAAAAGTAACTGATTTTAAAAGTAATTAAAAAGCCCAATCATATGATATCTTCTCGTTACTGATTGATCTTTTATTAGTTTTGAATGCCACTCATGAAAAAATTCAGGGGAATGTTTTTACATGCAAAATTGCGTTTTCACTTTAAATTATAACTCAAAAGGTTATGCTCTTTTGCAGCAAGCTTCCTGTGTAAAATATTATTTAGGTTTGTCCACGTCCGATTTCTCCTGATAGGTGATGACTCCTTTTTCCAGCATGCTGGGTACTTCCACAGCCAGCCACGGGCCCAACTGCAAATAAAGAGGACATTATGTATCGGATGATTTACACACGTGCAGTGTTATTAAATTGGATGATTTAAACAGTCCCATTTCTCTTATTTTTATGAAGTGAAGATAATACAATGGTGCATTTTAAGGGGGTCATTAAACATTTTTACTGTTACATTAATATCACCAAAATCATATTAAACTGAGGGGATGTTATGACTGCCAACTGTTACTTAAAATAAAATAAACATTCAACAATTAAATAAAATCAATTGAATATTGTATATTTCTTGAATATTAATTAACAGAATACTCTTTTTGAATTAGTATCAGTGTTATTTCAGCCTGTTCTTTGTTGAACTGTCCTGATCAAGCGTGAACGCGTGGCTTTTATTGAAATTTAAATAATTTTTCCCAAAACGTTCTAATTAGGAATAGGGATGCATCTGATACCGATACTGATATATACCGGTGATATTGTGGGTTTTCCAATATATTGGAATCGGCGATATTAATTTGCCGATAAACCAATACATTTTCAATTTCGCACTATAGATAATTTGTTCATGTTTAAATGCGGCACAATTTATCTACGCTCGGGGAATCCCCGTGTTCTATGATTTTATTCCGAACACGGAATACATGTCGCGCCAATATTCTTACGATTCTTAAACTAAGCCAAAAGCCTGTATTATGAAAATAGGACTAACTTGCTGGTGTCCTGGAATAGGGCTCGAACTACTGACCACCAGATTACTTGGCGAGCATCATGACCACTACATCAACAAGCAAATCATATAATAATCTGAATCTAATGATCTGTTAAATTACAATTGTTAAGGCGGTACTTACATTTTTCAAGCTGTCAAAGTGGCGATATGCGTGGGATAGATCATGCTACTTCAATACGAGATCGAGACATGAACAAACGTCATATCAGATAAACCTTGCAAGAGCATATTTTTTACCTGTCCTTGTGAGATAGAAAGGTTGTGAGGAAACGAGACAACCATATGGAGTACCGACGTTTAAAATATATGGGAACGCAAGTCATGCTCGCGTACTATTATTAGAATTGTAAATGTTTTAAGTCTAGAATTTAAAAAAGCGTATTTATATTTCTCCAATAATTTAGGTGTTGTAAAAAAAGCTTAAACAACAATTTTTTTTATATCACTGTTTTTTAATATAAAACTTTTGTCGAATAAGCAGATTTAGATATTATTTTGACTTCCGACTGAAATGTCAAAATACCTGTGAAAATAATTGAATTTAAATAATTTTTATCTAAAATAAACAAAAAACTACTACAACAGTATGTATTGAATTAAAAATAAAATTAAAAACCATTTATCTATATTTTAAAAATTATCTCGTATATTAATATCTTACTTGACTTTCAAATAACAATGACATCAACACGAATATAGTCAACATAGCGAGTAGTAGCAAGCCACCAAAAGTGACGTGCGTTCAATATTAGATAATGAGTAGAAATGCAATTTAATACAAAACTAGTTAAAAAAAACATTATTATCTGCGATGAATAGATTGCTTTTGAATATATAATATGAAATTATTTTGAACTAAAGTCAAATTTGGCATAAAAACACGTTTTAAAGTGATTTTTTTATGAAAAAATGATTGGACTACATGAGTGCGTCCGCCTCTCCCGGCTGGCGCGCGGATTGTGATCTCCAAACTGCGTAATTTATTGACACATTTCATACTATAGAATTTTTATTTTTAAATATTAATTAACATGTTTTTTATAAAAAAATTAGCTTTTTAATGGTGAATGAAGACTCAAAGTGCGAATATAGATACAATATATCATTTAAAATCATCTTTTTATATGAATAAACAACATTTGAAAATGACCAAAAATCGTAAACATTTAAGCATGTTTGAAAAATGATATCTTTTTTAATATTGAATATTTCTTAATTTCCTACGTACGGATTCTAGATAATTAAGTAAACTTTATATGTATGAAAAAACATATTATGCTTACATACAAATTTTAAACGAAACACTCTTTGCTCGGGAACATTAAAATCATTTTTTTTGCCGCGGTCTGTGGATTAATGACTATATTTTTCTTAATTATTGTAAATAATGTTCAATTTATTACTTTTGTATAAGAACAAAGGCTCTATCTAAGTTATCGCCCTAAAAAAATTGCAATCTATCATGTGCATTCTGATATAAATCAATAATAAAAGCCCAGATTTTCGTAAAAAAACGCTGAAATATGCATTTGCAGTGAATGTACCGCCTTAAAATTTCTTTTTTTTTAAATAGAGATGCGAACACGGAATACATGTCACATCAATATCCTTATTTTCAAACTAAGCCAAAAGCTTGTGCTATGAAAATAGGACTAATTTGCTGGTCAGGAGTGAGGTTCGAACCTGCGACCTTTGGTTCACGAGGCGAGAGTCCTAACCACAAGACCAACAAGCTACTGAAATTATAAATATGAATATGAAATAAAGTAAACATTCTAAATAAATAGTATACAAGTAATTTCATCTGTTTCTAATCTAAATCCACAACTTTTCACACCTTTTGAAATCTTCACTATCCGCATTGGTATCGTCGATACTTTTTATAAATATCGGTATTGTATCGGCAATAGTGCGTACAGATGCATCCCTAGTTCTAACATTATTTCAACATTTTTGAGATCCACAGTCTTTGAGTTTGCATCTCTTTGTGGATTAATAAAACCTGTTCTTCTTGTCCCTTTATCTGTCAGTTATAAATAAATATCAAACACAACCAAATGTAGATTGGACACCTCGACCTTCAAATAATGAACTTCAACATTACCCACCCCTAAGGCCATAGCGTGAGCTATTCCAAATTTAGGAACATTCCGGGCCCACAACGGTTTAAAGTGGTCGGTGAGGCAGATCTTCCCCCCTCTGTACATCTTGGCCGTTTTCCCATCCAGGCTGGGCAGCGCTATCTCCGGCGCCGTGGTGGGGTATGTTACCGGTATCTGCAATTACAAAACAAAGTTTTCAGATGTAAATAAATTAAATTTTTGTATTACACTGTGTGTCTTAGGCCCTTTTCGGTAATATTTTTCACAGGGTATAAGTAGACAAAAGAATACCACACATCATTTTACCTTCCTAAATAATAAATTAATTGATATTTTAAGTTTCTAAAGTAATTTTCTTTCAAAATATTTAGTAGGTGTAGATTATTTTTCCAACCTCTCATCTGATAAACCTGCAAGCTTAACAGATCAAATCCAAATACGAGGAGGAGATCCACATTTTGAGGATAACAAGAATGACATTTTGGTACTTTTCAGCTCTTTCTTTAGTTCTTCATTTAATTAATTGCTGTACATGTTATTTTCCTGGATATGGATATGAAAATATGAAAAGCAATCATATTACTCAAGCATTCAGTAACTTTATATTACTTTTAATAATATAAAATATTGCCAGCAGGTATAACATGTTTATGAATCACTAATTGAGGGGTATAAAAGTAAAGGCAGACATACCCAAAAAAATAAAAAATGTTTTGGATGCAGTCTCTGAGGATTACTAATTTAGAATGCAATGAATTTGAGATTTTATAGGAACTATATCTCTATCCCTTCCAAGACAATATTTTCAACTCACTATTAAAAGGAAAGGTAGCAATAATCTACTTCAAGCAATCAGCCCCAAGGATGAGTCGTGTGACAAAATGGCCGCTTCATACTAAAGTGGGAATTGATGTCGATTTATGACTGAATCATCATAACAAAGACAGCAATATCCAATTATGTAAATAGGAAAGGCAGCAATGTCCAGTATTTGGTAGCAAACACAGCAATTTCTATAATTAATGTTAACCTGTTCCGTGCCCAAGTTGTGCATTCACGAGGCGCTCCGACGTATAAATATGACATATATATGTATATATCGCCGGCCTGGAACAGGTCAAGTATTTATTTATACACATAAGGAAAACTGAGGTGGCAATGTATTTAAAGATTTATTTCCAGTAAGATGTAGATTTCATAGAGTCTAGAAATTTCCTCGAGTAGCGACAAGTTTTTTTATTTATCTCAGAAACACCTCAGTGGGATATTGCTACCTTTGCTTTTCTACCCCTCAATTGTAATTAGCAAAGAGGGAATGGATTTCCATTTGTGTCCAGGACATATATATTCGTATCCCTCATTAGATTTTATAAAATGATTCAACTTTGAAGACCTATTTTTAAGTGACAGGTAATTGATTTTAGTCTTTTTTAGAGATTTTCTTTTTTTACTCATCAAATAGAGAATAAATAGTTCAAGGAGTGTTTATGGTTCACAGAGTATAAGTAATGACAAATGTATAATATGAACATCAAGAAGTTAAATTAACTTGTTTTCTGTACATCATAGATTGCATATTGAAAGTAAACAAATAGCGGAGGCGCATGCTGTACATAATTTATACTCAATCACGCAAGATCCTATACAAGATCATGTGCTTCATAAAATAAAAGAAATCGATGACTACTCACATCAAATTCAACATCAAATTCATATTTGAGAAGGTCCTGAATGTACCAGCATTTCCCGAACCATTTAGTGCCGGTCTTGTCGGACTCCAGGCGAAACCAGTCATTGTCTGCTTCCTTATTATTCTGGACGTACTGGAAAACAAATGAAATAACTCAAAATTAAAGTGGTATTAAAAGAAAATATTTTTTTTAAGTGGCGTTTAATGTGTTACGCTGTATTTGAGAGTGTTATGATTAAACAATCAGGAAGCAAAGTTAATGTTTGAATAAAATATCAAATACAGGTTAAATATTTGTGAATGGAACTAGATTATAAGGAATTAGTTCTCCAGCATATTGTACGCTAATTATAGTATAGCACATGTGAATAAATTTTAATGTGAGACATCCGGGAGGCAGGATAACAACTACAAAACTGAGCAAGTTTCTATCAAGTTCCAGAACTAGAACACCTTGATGACAGTGAATCTTTCATGAATAAAACGTTAACCAAATAATCCCGACATTTATGGTTACGAAAAAATTATCATTCTGTCACAATAAGCGGTCGGTTTCCCTCCTTATTGTTGGCTTTTTCATTTCCAGCACTAGAAATGACTGGTAATTTACCGAGATATATTATGAATTTTCCTAACCTTGATGAGCGCCTGGTACTCTTCCTTCAGCCTGCTAACCCACAGGTCCTTATCCCTCGGGCCAGCTTTAGTTTTAAGAAGCGGAATCCCGCTAAGGGACTTTCTCGTAGACTCGTCAACCATATTGACAACTGAAAAGAAATTTACGAAAAAATATCATTTTGACACTGACGTGTATCGACAGGGTTGCCATAGATTGAGCATTATTACGGTATCTACTTTCTTGTCGCTGGTTTGGCGTAAGTATTCTTCAAAATGTTCAAAATACTGTGATTATTTTTTAAAAGATATAAAGTGGTACCTTGGTATACGTCTGCTTTTATTATTATTAGATCAAATCGGGACAAATGGAGAATAGGGCGTTGGGATTTCTAATACGATTTTTAAATTGAAAATACTCGTTTAATATTAATAAATAATAGTGTGCGACATTATTTTACGACATTATTAGAATCAGAATACTTAATTATACAGAAAAAAGTTATTAATTATTATTAGAAATCCCAACGCCCCATTCTGCATTCCACCCAAATCCAACTTCATTGGCGTCCTTTTTGGACGTGAAATTTATTGTTTGGTATACGATCTTTGTTTGGAAAAGAACCATCTAAAGAAATCCCAAACAAGCTGTAAAAGCATTTTCTGGAAAGACCAGACAATCTGCTTTATTCTCATTGTAACGACGATGTTATATTGGTGAGACAATAAATAGAGAGAGCGTACTCGTAAAATTTCTATGTGAAATATCAAAACATATGTCAAACGTACAGTTTGACGAAGCGACAATGTTATATAATAACGGTCAAGAAAATATTGTTATGTTATTTTGCTATCTTAAGAATAAGGCGGAGTGTCACATTTCCGAAACATCTTGAAGAAAAAGCAGAAGCAAAGTTCTGTGGACTGATTTTTGGGTGATCCCTCAATCAAATCTAAGTAATTTACATTATAAATCCGCTTAAGCAAGGGTGTTTGTAGCAGTACCTCTCCAATCCTGTCCCATGTACATATCGCTCAACCCAGAGTTTTGTTTTTTTAATATAATAAAAATCTCCGCAATATAAACAAAGGGGTCGAGCTGGGGACACGACGACACCATACCAGTTGGGTCTCTGCACATCGAGCAGGCCTGTGCCGGGTTAAAACATCTATTTTTTGTCATTCATATATTTTCCTTGTTTCATTTGCTCCCGGGGAATATCTGCGGGAAGAAATAAATGCATAGCATTCAGTCACTCTTTCATTCCATCGACCACAAACCTTCACTACGTGTTTAATTTAAAGCCTCTTAAATAAAGAATCATCAAATCTTATTAAAAACACGGGAAAAAATTACCAGACTACTGATTTGCAATACAGAAGTGAGATGGAAAGTAACACGCAATTTAAGAAAATGTCTCATCATATTTGGGCTAACATGGCATTTGAAAATGAAATAAAAGTAAACATTCTAAATTGACTTCCATAGATTTTTTTTCATCAACAATATATACAGGGTACCTTTTTATAAGTTTGTTTATTAATTTTGTTATCAATTATGAATTCCTTTAGTTAAAAGTCGATGAGGTACATATGTATATAAATTCAGGATGGAATAAAAGTGAATATTACATATAAGCAAAGTGAAAAGAATTTTAAAAAAGTTCACCGAGATGATTTGTTTGTATGGAAAGGATGACAGAAGAGATAAGAATAAGAATGATGTATAACACGAGTTTAATAGAAATACATATAGAGAATGTCTGTAGAAGGCCAGGCAAAGAAGATGATGGAAGACGCTGGTGTATGTTAGAGGGGAAAGATTTGTATCAAGACAGAAGAATGCAGCAATCAAGCAGGGAAGTGGTGTGACAAGTTAGAGCCTGTTGTTTGATCAGAAGTTAGAGTAAGAGTTAAGCAAAAACCATAGATTTTTACGAAAACGGGTGTTTTGATTGGTGGAGAACGCAAAAATCTTTGCTTTTTTCTTAACTATTATTCTTACTCCTGATCAAACAACTGGTCCTTAGTCAATAAAATACATGAAACAAGAAAAAAGAAAAACAACAGACTTATTTTTCACTGTTTATTCAAAGCCACTGTAGTGAGATTATATATCTTTTTAATTTGTTGTATAACATTGATTTTTTCAATATTTACGCTAAATTATCTATATCAGTGTTGACATGCTCCAAGGGGTCTGGGAAAACAAAATGTAGAAAGACAATGAAAGAAATTAAACAATTATTATAACATAATAAATTATTAATATTACCCCTAATTAGATGACAGCACAAAAATGTAAACAAATTTAAAATTGGTGGCTTTAATTCAAGTTGCGCAGATAAAATGTACCGTGATCCGTGTGTGTAAGAAATCTGTGAGATTTGTAAAAACAATTTAAGAAATTTCAATAGGATTTACATCCACCATTTGAACTCATTTGAATAAACATTTCATTATTATTGTGTGCATTGTTATGATAGATATACTAGTTCACAAGTCTACCAACTACAATACTTGCAAAGTAATTCACAGCTGTCTAAAGCATGAGAAACACTGATCTATGTAATAAGTAACATTACACCAATTTAAACAATTATTAACTATGAAATAATTTTATAAAAATTAATACCACATTTATGTATATCGATTTACAGTCTAATTTCTGTGAAAAATATTGATTGCGAGTAGTTATTCAATTATGACAGAGAAAACAAATTAAAATAAATATTTTTCCAGAGAATTTTTTTTTTTTAATTTGATACAGAAAATCAGGTGCGTGAGTTTCAGTTGCCCATATAGTAAAATGTTTTTCAATTAATTTTGGTATCACGATTCTCGGAAAAGAATAATGTATTATTTAGATAAAAATATTTTCAATAAAACATAATTGGCCGTATTCTGATTACTTCACAAAATGTGAATAGCTTAACGTTAGTTTACATTTTAGAGCTTTCTGGTTGGTTGAATTCATTAATTCCAATCCTGGCAAACTTAATAATGTCAAAATTAACAGTGTTACAATGTTAAACAATAACTAATAAGATACCGAAATAGCAATGATTGCTGTTTTTAGAATATGGCCGAATTCTTGTTTTTAAATACTGTTTTTTGTACTAGTAATATTTATAATACCTATCTCCCAGGCGGGTGCAGTAGGTATATTGAAGCATGAATTGTAAGTAAACAAATTTTGGAAAAAAGAGCGAAATGAAATATTTATCTGACAGAATATATTAAAATATGATTAATATGACAATAGTTGCGTTAGGAATATTAAAAGATACATAATTTAATTAAAATTATTTTGTAAAAACTCTATACAAAGTTAAGTAAAGATTATTTCAAAGTACTAACTGCACACCGCTGCTATATACCCCTTGTAATATGATCAATATTTATTAGAATAATTACTTCACATTCGATTCCAGATTATTAAAGAGATTCACCAAATAATGTTTACAATTTCTGCAGTTCTGTATTTTTATTTTAGATTGACTTGAAATATTAGAACCATTTAACCTGTTTCATGCCCATGTCGTGGATTGAGGACACTCTCCGTCGTGTATACACAACGCTGGCCTGGATCAGATTAATTACATAATAAACACAATTTACTGTCATAGTCTCACAATTGTTCACTGGAAAGCAGTTTAATTGTATTCACAGATATCTATTGTACTGTGAAAATTAGAATATTTGATATTATTGTAAATTGTATACAAATTAAAAAAATTGTATAAATAATTGCATATTCTTGCATTTGCATATGCATAGTCAATAACATTGCTGCTAACGGCTGGTTGGAAAAATTGCTTGAAACTAATAATGCCGCAATTCATATTAAAGATTTATATATTAAAGAAATAAACAATCAAAAATCATTCGGTATATCTTTTGAAATTTGCAAGATTTAGTAAATACCAATACTTTTTAAAGACAACATCACGATTGCCAATATTAATGGCAAAAATTAGTTGTTAATATATTATAAAGAAGATTAAAACTAATTCAAAAAGCATTCTGCAGAATTCATAGAATAAAATATCAAAATATGAAAATATGAAAAAAATATATTACAATAAAAAATTAGTTAATGAGTATCCCATCCTGCCTTTCTGCTCCTGATATCTATTTACTAATTAAACATGGTTTTGACATGTATCTATCATATTCATGTTCAATAAATGACAGTATAATTGAAATTTGGCATTATCTCAGGATTTAAAAAAATTAAATCCATATACATACATATGCATGTATGTACTAAACAATTTATCACATAACTTTAAGATAGGGGAATAGATTGTTTTTATTGGGCATATAATTTGGTATAAATATAAAATATTAATACATACTTATTATGTATAAAATTAAGAGATAATAATTATGAGACAAAAATAAGCTAGGTTTTTCATCAAAATGAAAAAAAAAATAGAATTTCACCTCTACTACTAGAGGCAGCATCATGGTGATGATGGAAAAAAAACACATCTGTGGTGAACGACTATTTGAAGCTGATTTGGTGCAAAAATGTGATGATTAAGTCTTTACACAAGTTTGGTACAAAGTAATGACTACAGTAAATCCTCGTTAATTCGAAATTCAAGAGACCCGAAAAATAAATTTCGAATTATAGGGGCCCCCGTTAATTCGAAATTTTAGGTACAAAAAAAATCGCAGTGGATTGTGAAATTTGCCAAAAACATAAAACTCTCGAAAAACCCGTTAATTTTGTTAATGCTTATATTTAAAGAAATCACATTGAAAACGCAATATTTATTAGGTTAATGCAAAGATCGCGACATTTTGAGATATTTGGTGTTCTCACTCGCGAAAAAATCTTTTTTCCATTTCCGTCACGTCTGGATGGTGGCCATATTCAAAAATGTTTTGTTATATTTGAATTTATGGAACGCTTCTTCAATCTTCACACGAGTTTAATTTTTGATTCCACCTATTTTCCGGCAATAACACAAACACAGTTATTAGGGAAAAAATCGAACTAAAGACAAATTTAAAAACATGAAAAACAATTTAAAACGCGTTTAGGTATGAGTATTAGTGCAAACGCCACCCGCCGCAAACTAAACTATCCGTGCATATCAAGGCAGCCAACTGAAGAAAGCATACACAGGTTCCCCAATTTTAGGGATCGCGTCACAATATGTATAGAAAAAGGGCATTCCATAAGGTACCGTGAATTGATTGCGAAATACGCCAAGAATCGTAAAATTCAAGAAAAAGCCATTAATTTTGTGAAAAATGTCTGTTTTTCATATTTCAAGAAATCATTTCGAAAACGCAATGTTTATTACGCTAAAACAAAGATCGCGACATTACAAAGTAATATTGACATATTTGTTGTTCCCACTTGTGAAAAAAAATTTTTTTTTCAATTTTGTCAAATTTCAAAAAAATTTCGAATTAAGCGAGCTAAACTGTAATGATTTATGGCGCAAAGGGCTAAAAAATATTTCGAATTACGAATTATCGGGACTAATTTACTATGAAATTTTGGGACTAGCAAGTTTTAAAAATTTCGAATTATGGCGAATTTAGAATTATCGGGGTTCAAATTAACGGGGTTTTACTAAATCACATATAATAAAAGTTAAATTCAGCCCATTAAATTGATTTTAAAATACTGAAGCAAAATAAAGAATTTTATACATATTTTTGAAATGGTTCACGGATGAGGAAGAAGTGAAAGATGTCTGTAAATTCAGATGTAATTGTGCCATGCTTCTATCTTTAATAATTACACAGATCATGGGATATGGAGACTACTACAGTATAACACAATTATTCAATATTATTTCAAACTTATTTAACTGTAATTTCAGATATTTTATACGCACCATATGCATTACCGAGAAGCGAATCTCGACGTTTCGTTGGATACTTATCCAACGAAACATCGAGATTTGGTTCTCGGTAATACATACGGTGCGTATAAAATATCCGAAATTACAGTTTAATATGTCTAACAACCGTAATAACAACCTTAACTCTTTAATTATTTCAAACATTGTTAATAGTAATATTTTTGCCGTTTAGTAAACTCCTTAAATTCTGATTGCGATTGTTTGAACAGTAGAAAATCAATTTCTCATCAGCCATCCAAATAGAATGATGGTAGCATATTCACTTCAAATAATTCAGTTTTACATTTTTTAAGCTTTATTATGTTTTCTATTTTATTGCATGCACACAAATATGTAAACTGTCATGTCTGTCCTGTCATGGAGAAGCCAAAGTGTTACAGGAATAGTTTTCTCAATCAGAACATATAATATTATGTAAAACCTAAAAACAAATAATCAAACCAAATATATTGTTGTAACATTAATATTATGTGGTTAGCAGAAAAATTATGTTTTTTTTTCGTGTATATTTTATTTGATTTGTTTGCATTTCACAGACTTGAATTTTATATCAGACAACACATCACTGCTAAAATTTCACATATTTATTATAAATATTATCAATACCTGCAAATCAAAACTTAAAAATTCACATTTATGTAATACCTAGATTGTGATAAACACAATTTACTAACAAATTTTACTAATAAATAATGGAAACCAGGTAAGAAAAGTAAACTAAACCTATTTGATCAATCAAAGCAAAGCAGATTTTTGTATTGCCTAAGGCCCGGTTGTTTCAAGTTCGATCAAAGTAAGCGGTCGATAAAAGCATAGATTTTTACGAAAACGGATCATCTGATTGGTGGAGAACGTAAAATTTCAGTTTAAACTCTACGCTTACTTTGATCGAATTTGAAACAACCGGGCCTAAGTAGTAAATATTTATTGGTAGTTAATAATATGAATTTGTATAAAAATATGCAATCCATATCCCAGAATGTTCTCAGAATATGCATATTCTAAATTCTACTTTTTGGAAAATGAACAAAAATAATCATTATACTTGTGATGAATCAAAATGACTTCATACTACAAGAGAGTCACAATTCTAGTTATTTTTTTCAACTTAATGTTATAAAATTTGTCGCGTTGTCCACTTCTAGTACCAAGTGAGCAGTCATTGAACTCTTTCAACCTGGGAAAACTCCAGTCGGTAAGTCGGTGTCCATCTTACGCAAATAATAAAAGTTTAAATCTTTTATTAAAATAAAATATTAGAGTGACTTCATTTAATAACTTATTCGTATCATGACTATGTAAGCGGAACAGAACCTGATTGTTAAGTGAATTGTCTAATATTTTTATTTGCAATACAAACGTGTGATAGGTAACCATCAAAAATTTTACTAAGAAAATACAATTTACACTAAAAAAATAAAATTATATATTTCTTAAACAATAACATTAAAGACTTTTATATTGTTTTATTATTTTATAGATATTCTTTGCCCTTCAAAATTCGCAACATTGAAAAAATTGAAAAATACCTTTTGGCTCAGTTTCGGCTCAAAAATACTGATTTGGATAATCAAGGTTCTATTGCACTATTTTACAATCAAAAATCTTTTATAACAAAGACTTTTCAGAAAATAAATTAAGGGACAAAAATGGTGAAATTAATTTGTGATGTACCTTGCTGAAGAGTAATTACATTTTGTAATAACAAGAAATCAAATACAAAACAATTTGAGTTGTTGTCATTTCTCAAAGAAACTAACTAACATATTTTATCATACACACAAGTACAAGCATCAAGAAAATGTAATTACATAACACTTACGAATCTGACTGATATACCTAATACAATAACTAATTTACACTTTTAGACTACAATAACTAGTAAAATATATACATTTGGTATCACTCCTAGCTGTGAGATTTTTCCAAAATTTGTCGAATTAGATCTCCAAATGGTTGGTCATAGGTGATAATATGCGTCAACAGATGTCGCTTCATTGCGCGTCTTGTTCTGCAAGAATAATCGCAAGCGTCACATTTCATAGGCTCACCGAAATGCTCAGTCATGTGTTCTTTCAAAACATAATGAAGACTGCACTGAAAGTCACACAGTTTGCAGGACAAGGTGTTGCTACTTGCGTGACCTCGTTTGTGCTTGTTCAGTTTCGCGAGTAGCCGGCATCTGAATGAACATTCATCGCAAGAAAACGGCTTCTCACCTGTGTGAATCAACCGGTGATTCACCAGATCTTTCACATGTTTTGTAGAGAAGTCACAAACATCACATGCGAAAGGTTTTTCTGTTGCGTGTGTTCGTTTGTGGATTTTTAATGTGTCTGGAGATCTACCAGTATACGAGCACTGATCACAGCTATACGGTCTTTCTCCTGTGTGTATCAAGATGTGTCGTTTTAACTTGACCATCAAATTCGAAGCATAATCGCATTCACTACACTTATATTTTAAAATACCCGTATGTACACGCAAATGCTCTTTCAATTTACTAGGTAACATGGTAGAAAAACTGCACTGATCGCACACATAACTCTTGTCCACAATATGTATATAGCTGTGGCGTCGGAGATTGGCCCGCGTCTTGCCTTTGTATTCACAAATGTTACAGGAATATGGCAAATCATCTACGTGCTGCAATTTGTGATTTTTCAGTCCCGATGCCGTTTTGGTTGAGTGTCCGCATTCGTCACAGGCAAATAATTTATCAGTCACATGAATGAAGGTGTGTTCTATGATTTCTGCGGCGCTCTCTGCGACAAACGAACAGTCTTCACATGTAAACGGTTGGCCGTGGTCATGTTGCCTTTTATGTTCATCAAGATGAGATTGCGTTCGGAATGGACAGCCGCACTCAGCGCAAGATAGCCGCTTCTCCATGCAATGAGTCAGCCGGTGATTCTTTAGCGAATTTGCTCGTTTGCATTTATAATCGCAAAGATCGCACGCAAAAGGACGCTCCCCGGTATGTGTCATAATGTGTAACCTCATATTCGAAGGGAGTTTGCACGAATACCCACAGGTCACGCAAATGTGCGGTTTGACTTCTTTATGCTTCGACTGGTGCTTATCTAATTTTTGGGAGTCATCGGTTTTAAATTCGCAGTATACACATTTGTAAACCATTTCTGCTTCGTGGACATCCATATGCATTTTAAATTCGAGTTCATTTTCACAACTAAACTTACATTTTTTACATTTGTGCGCAGACTGATCTTCGTGCGATAATTTATGCTTTTTTAAGACCTTTTTTCTGCGGCATGCGTAATCACAAATATCGCAAGTGAACGGCTTGAGATCTGTGTGAACGATAGAGTGTTGCTTGAGCTGGTTGGAGTCTCGGCACGCATAAGAGCACTGCGGACAAGAAAATGGCTTCTCCCCTGTGTGAAGCAACATGTGATGTCGGAGCCTTGTCTGACGGCTGCAGACGTATGAACATTCAGTGCATGCAAAAGGTTTCTCTCCTGTATGCACGATCATGTGCTTTTTCAGTACGACCATTTCCCGACAAGCAAAAGCGCAGATTTCACAAACAAATGGCTTTTCACCAGTGTGCTTTCGTCTGTGAATTTTAAGACTAGCCGAAGTCCGACAGGTGTAGCTACATTCTTCACACGATATTGGTTTCTCTCCAGTATGTATAAGTTCATGTTTCTTCAAGTACTTGGCCTCTCTGCATGTGAACTTGCATCCGTTATACGTGCAAGCAAATGGTTTTTCCCCACTGTGAATAAGGCGGTGAAGTTTTAACGAAGCGGCGCAACGACTCGAGAAGTTACAAATATCACACACGTGGGGCTTTGTTCCCGTATGTCCTTGGCGGTGCTTCTTCAAGGCACGATCGGAGCTCAAAACACATCCACACATGTCACAAACATACGGCTTTTGGTCGGTATCTATGTGAATCAGTTTGTGTTGTGTCAGGTAGCGCTGGGCCTTTGTTTTGAAATCGCACTCATCACATTCGAAATTTTTCTCAGCATCGTGTAATAATTGATGCCGTTTTAAGTACGACTTCATTTTGAATTTCATATTGCAGCGATTGCATTCGTGAGGTTTTGCATTTTTATCTCTTTTGATTCGTTGTTTCTTTATTGATGAATATGTAGGCTCGGTTTCGTCGTCAATTTCTGCTTTACGCTTTTTTGATAATCTTTCATCTCTTTCGGAAGTGTCGCCATTGTAATTAGGAAGCTCGTGTTGAACTTTTAGAAATTGGTTCATCATTCCATAGAAAGGAGTCTCACATTCTTTTTTGACGATACTAAGATCCATGGCGCCATCGCTTACGTTATAGTCTATTTTTAAAGAATTATTTTCTTCAAAGGTAGAACTTAAGCTGTCATCTTCTGCAACAGACTTCATGGGTTCATCTAAATATTCTATTTTGACTTCAGCAAATTTATCATTAGATTTGTGATATTCTTTATGCAGGAATTGATTTTCTTTGTATATGTCTGCAGGTTTGGTGGTTTCATCATAAGTGTCCACTTCCTCTTTAAGTCGGACTGATTCTTCAAGTGCTGTATTCTCATTTGTATAATAACTGCTATGCCCTGCAGCTTTTTCTTCATCTGCTGGTATTTCTCTGGGTTCTTCTTTGATAAACTCCACAGACAAAACATCGCGATTGCACTCCATCTAAAAAAAATATTGTGACAGAAAATAAGTAACAGCCTTGCTTACACAGCTTATAAGAGTTAACTGAAGAAGCATAATTGCGATACAGCAGAACTTCTCAACCATGAAAAAAGGTTGCTTTTGAAAAATTTGTAGATTAATCTGTAGTCAATTAACAGTTTTAAGGTCAGAGTGTTAGTTTATAGTTATACTAAAAAAAATGTTTATAGTTAAACTGATCATTTTCAATTAGCAATTTTAAGGTCAGAATGTTATTTAATGAAAATTGTTTGTGAATGAGCAAAATTTTTGCACCATTACAAAAAGTATTTTAAAAAAAATTATAATCAAAAATTATTTAAATTTCAAAATATAAGTATTATCATCGCACTACCAGCCGTATTCTGAAATAAGCAATATTGCTATTTCTGTATCTTGACAGTTATTGTATAACATTGTAATGTTATACAATAACTTTTAAGTTTTAAGTTTGACAGGTTTGAAAGTAATGAATTCAATCACTTGATTGATTCTTGCGAACCAGTGTGCCAATTGTTAAAATAAGTATCGTTTGTTGCTGAATGTTTATAAAAAAAATCAAGGATTGAGATACTGTAAAACTGCTACTTTGCAATTGATGACATTGATTTCGACGGTTCCTATGTAAACTAAGACATTTACAAAAAAAAATTACTGGAGAGCTGTTTGAAGTTTGGCTTTACATAAAAAATAAGTAAGTGTATATGTTACAGCGAATTTGCATTTTTAGTGAGACTATGCTTTCACTAGTAGAAATGTACTTTTCCCGGTCGGGCAGAGTGGGGCAGTGAAAACATGTCAATCAACGAATTTACAGATTCACTACACATTATCTGTGAAAATATATTTTGTCCACGAATGCGCGCATTACTTAAAGCATAGACAATATATCGGTGAAACCATCAATTTGTACACGAACATACGTAATTCTTAAAGCATAGAAAGTATAAAGCCGGCACTTCACTAGGCCCCGTTTGTTGTATGTTTTTCCGAGAAACGATTCTCGACTTTTCGTTCTCGGGAAAACATACGGTTCGCATAAAATATCCGCAACCAGTTACAGTTAAATATGTCTAACCGTATTAACAACCTTAACTCTTTAAAAACTTCAAACTGCTCTCCTGCAACCTTGAGAAAAATCACATGCGTCGTTGTTCTACGATTATGACGATATATTCACTTATATAGATATCAACTATTATTTTAATGGTTAATTTTAGTAAAAAATATAAAATATTAATATTTATCTGACTTAAAATGGAAATTAAAAATGGAAAGAATTCTAAATGTACAGCAATGGAACTCACATCTACGGGAAAGGTTAAAATTTCCAGGAAACAAAGAAACTTGATCTTGATACACCTGATTTTTACGAGGTTCGTTCTTGAAAATGTTGTGTTAAATAAGCAATTTTCAGTGTCTACAAAAATAAAAAAAGATTTGAATTCACTTACCACATTCATATTCAGTGCCAGTTCATTTTCGACGTATTCCAGAGGTTTAAAGCCATTTATTTTTCTGAAACCATGATTTAAAAATTGACTGGGGATCCAGTCAACATTGGTAACATCATTTAAATCACTTGGTATACCTAAAATTAAAAATATGTTAATTCACAACACAATTAATGTATGATATAATGAGCATATTTTTTAATCCTGCCAAATTCACTTTGCTTACACTCAAAACATATTGATAAAAATAATAGATGGTTAATTCTCTATGTTACCAGAGCTTTATTGAAAACAAAACATGAAAAAGAAAAACCATTTTCATAGAAAATATCTGTAATATTTTCTGTCTTGTTATTCACAATAGTCTTGTAGTTGCACCAATCACGTGATGGTTTTGTGATCCAGGGCTAAATGTGTAACCTTAACAATCTAATCTGAAAATTTACCTCTCACAAAATGTTTAGAGCAAACTCTCTCATTGTTTATATCGTCTTCCGATATATCTGCCCGGCCCAAAGCGAGGATCCATTTAGTTCTCCGTTCTATAGCGAGCTTGTCCGCTATACCTTCTTTGTTAAACACTGGCGGAAATCTAAAAAATAATATCTTGTCCTTCAATTTCTCGCTGCCACAGTCGACAACTGCGCAAGAATTGGACATTTCCGTCACGGTTGTTAATAAATAAAACACAGAAATAAGATAAACAAGCGGCCATGACAGTTCGCCCTCAGTTTTGACAGGTATCAGAAATTATCATCGGACACGTTCATAATGTTTTATTCCCTTCAATGTGTTATTTTACAGTGCCTGTTCAGTTACGGAACGGAATTATGGGATAAATCTTCAATGTTGTAATAAAAAGCGCTGAAAGCTAATCTAATCAATTTTAGTTATTCTCGAGACTTAAAAAATTCTAAGTTAGTAGCCTGTGGTCAACTGCAAATAATGAATAGGTACGCTGACCAGGCATTCCAAGCAGTACAAAATATAATTTCTAAATAAGTCGCGCTTTATTACAAAATGACGTTTTTACTTAAAGAGACGCGGTTTGGGGCAAAACATAAAAAAACAACGTAGATTATAAAGAATACTTTTTTTTCTGAGGGATTTAATTATGCAACAATAAATATTTTAACTACATTATGAATGTGTCTTAGATATATGGGAGGGGGGACATACAACGGCTGTGCTTCAGTTCCCTCACCTAAAGTTAAGAAGGGGGTAGTTCAACTGTGTATAATTGCATACTCTTTCGTCGCAAGCAACAATCTCATAAACAAAAAAATACTTAAAATGGAATCGTAGGTAACAAAAAAGACTTTTATGTTATTGAATATTGCCGACGGTGCAGTCTTAACAACAATCATATTTTCATTGCTATTTTGCAACGCCAAGTTGTGTTAATTGCGAGTACTCAGATTTACCAATTTGCCACCATAATGACAAATATTTAATTAATAAAATGAACTCGAAGTGACAAGTACTTGTATCATACCTATATGTACGTTAGCAGAATGGAGAATTGCTGTAATTTTACAAACCAAGTACAATATGAAATACACAAGAGATAAATAATATAATAATATAATAAGATAAAATGTAAATGACTTATCTATGATTAGATGGAGAGGAGTATACTTTTATGATTTTGGTTATATTTTTTAAATCACTTTTTTATATGATCGCGAGATGTAGATACCTATGCACACGATTTTTTTTTATTAAAATTCAAATTTTTAGGATCATTGCCATTTCAGATGGACTGGTTTCAGATTGTTAAACTATTTTAAAGTGATTTTGAGTTGCTGTGAATTTGGGTTTAGGTACGTTTTACGATATACCATGTTTATACACACAAATCACAAATTATTAATTATCTTAAGTTTTTGAAATATTACTGCTTTTGGCGCATTTAGGGTAATTTTTTTATTCTAACGGAACATGCGCACGCTGCACGAAATTAGTTGTTGGAGTGAATAGCCTAACTTCAAGGTGTCTAACCGTGATATTTGAAGAGAAGGTAAGGGTTGTGTCTACTTGTTTCACGTTCTTGAAGTTGGACGATTTAAGTATTATACGTAGCGCATATCTGATATTTGTATATAACATAAAACTGTATATTTTTACGTTGCATATTTTTAGTGCATTTACGAGTATTTAAGCTTAATTTTCCTTTACGTCACAATGCTTTAAAATATTTAAAATAAATTTTTCGCTAATAAAGTTTATTTCAGTATTTATTTTCTAGAATAAATTGTATTTTTAAATATAGTAAGTTACATTTCTGTAAGTATGAGTTTTAATTCTTTTCATGAAACTCAATAAAATAACCGATAAAATAATGATCAAGGTAGATTTTTACAACTGAATACTTTGAGCATCATTAATATAAATTTTTGTTTTTATTTTAGTTTTTAAAATGGCAAAGACTAACTCTAAGAAGTGCCATGGTAAAGAAAAAGGCTGCAAAAGAAACTATCACAAACCAATCAATTATCACAATTACTCCAAAGAAGTATAACTTCTACCGCGCGTAAATGAGTAGGTACGCGCACGATTTTGTAATATTTCTTCGACATTATGTGGCGCATGTTATTGGTCCACGATTTTGTAATCATTCGTATGTATCTAATCTAAAAAATATATGAAATAAATATCTAGATGTTGTTGACCGAAAATCGCGACTAACATTTATTTGGATTCTTATTTTGAAAAAGCGGCGTGAAAGGGTTGGGGGGGGGGTTCATTTTTGCTCTACACCAGGTCCTAAAAAATAAATACGCCAAATACGATAAACTCTTAAACAAGAGTGAGACGTAACAAGACCGACGCGTTACGTATGATTTTAAATTCGTGACAATTCATTAAATAAAGCTCATTCTGTATTTTGTGGGATAATTTAATCGCAAAAAGTTGCAAACTCCATCAGACGTAATTCTGATCCCAAAACCAAGAAAGGACTCTCTCCAGTCCTAAAATCACCACCCCGCCAGTCTTCTTCCGCGCCCTGGAAAAGTACTCTGGAAAAGATCGTCCTCACCTGGCTCAGCTCATTTCGGACTTTCAGCGCGGCTTCTGCGAAAATCATTCCACCCTCCACCAACTTCTTCGCGCGGCAGAACAAATCTCCGAGGGTTTCAACGCAGGTAAATACACCGCGGTTTTGATGGAATGAAAAAAAATAATTGTAAGTAGGTATATCGAAAAAATAATCTCTAAACCCCTTCCTTCTATTATAAAAAATCGTGAAAAAATACATTAATATTTTTTCCTGAAAGTATAGGATGTGCCGTTCATATTCAAACATTATCCGCTGCAGTACTAGCGGAGTTTTGTGCTTCGGGCGCACGTCTTTAGTTACTTTCTATCGAAGTGAGTGAGATATTATAGTATTTGTCTTGACGGATCTATCTGCGTCAGATCTTTTTGAATGACGTAGATTTGAACGGCGCAGAGAATATATCGCGGCAGGCGGGAAAGGGTGGTAAAGGGATAAGAGGAAATTGCGCCTATGTTTTCAGCAGGTTCCCAAAGAATGGGCATGAACATTTGGTCAGATTTATAAAATGGCGTAGATTTATATAGAGAGAAATATCGTGATAAGGAGGTGGGGTAAAAGAGGGAGTGTAGATGGCGCCTATGTTTCTGCAAGGTACTAAAGAATAGTTAATAATAAGTATGCAAAATTTGGGTCGGGTCTATCTAATGTTGTAGATTTGTATGGAGGACAGACAGGAAAACATACATCGAGTTTTATAGGTTCAGATGTAGTTTGTTTTTTTATCATCTGAGGTTATTATCTATTATGATTCAATATGTCTTTTTTCGTATATAGATGGGCACTGGTTACATAAATTCTGATCATATGATTTGGCGTGAATTTAAATGATAATATGATTGGCAATATTTATTAGTTGGATAGAAGTTCCAAGTTAATATGTTTTTCTTCCATCGGTCCATTTTTTAATAGTGTTTATATATTTTTTGCCACAGATGTTAGCATATTTTCATGTTTCTTCATTTATAACAAGTATCGTATCGTCAGCACAAGACAACATACCTAATTATATCGTGTAAGTTGAGTTTAAATATACAATTAGAAAATAAAGAGGAAATTTAGGTAGGTATATACTAGTTATTCAATTGAAAAGATTCGGGCATAGTGCATAACTGTTCTGTTTTTCACCCTTATGGGTAGGTAAAAATTTAAAAAATAAGACAAGATAAAGCGCCCAGATTTTACACCCAAATTTTATTGGCCGGCCCTACCATTTGCCATTAACCTTTGATTTTGTAGGATCGACTTCATCTTTAGAAAACATCT
Source organism: Agrypnia vestita (assembly GCA_016648135.1). NCBI lineage: Eukaryota > Metazoa > Arthropoda > Insecta > Trichoptera > Phryganeidae > Agrypnia > Agrypnia vestita. The sequence continues at coordinate 14,749 of JADDOH010023896.1, read as the reverse complement.
TATCCCAGAAAGACAACACTTAATTACTTAGCACTGTTTATCTACCTGAATAAAGACTGTATTGCCATTTAACATGGCGTGATTCAAATAGGTAAACTGTAGTTTAATAGTTTATAATTGAAACAGTCATATACTTAATATTATAATAGTTTTTGGGACAATTTCAGACATCGTAAGATTTTGCTGTTATGTTTTTTGCCTATTCTTCTAAATTATGGCGTAATAGAAAATTCTTGTTCCGATAACAAGAAAAAACTTTGTATTAACTACTATTAATTGAACTATCAACACGTTTTGAAGCCAATGGTCCTTTCATCAGGATGAAAAATATGCTGAAAATTAAAATACGAAGAATTATAAACATATAAAAAAACAAAAAAGATATTTTGGAGTTGAATAATTAATTAAGGACTAATGTAATAATTTTAATGGTAACCATTTGCAGAAAGGATTTGATTATTAAATTAGTATTTTAATTTTTAATATTTGTTGTATCCTGATGAAGAGCCCATTGGCCGCAAAACATGTAGATAATTCAATAAATAGTGGTTTGCACAAAATCTTTTCTTGTTATTAATGTAAATAATGTTACCTCTAAGTTAATTTGCAGTTATTGAAGAAGAAAATTCTTGCATTTATTTTTTTTTATGTGCATGTAATATATTTAATCTTATTGATTTATTTAATATATAAGGATATGTACTTTACCGTAAGTAATTTATAAGGGTAAGTATTTCATTTCTAAGGTTACGTGTAAGAACGACCTTTTTCTTGCAAGTGTCACAACCTGATAGATGTATTTATATAATTACCTGAAGAATTTGACTTTAAGCGGTTACAACACCTTGAGGCACCAAAAAATACATTCAAATATATTTGTTTTGACGTAATTATCGCGTACACAAAATTTCGTTTTATAGTCATTGTTTGCGGAATACATTGGTTAATATTTTTCATTGAAAAATAATTTTAAAATTTTCAAAATGGCGGTGTCATGTACAAGTACTTGTACTTTTCAGTAAAGGTCCTTCACCGTGACACGCGCAACTCGTGAAGTTAATCATGTCGTCAGGATGTGAGTGAAAAAGGTTGTTTATCTTCTTGTTAAATGATGTAATTTCTGTGAAGTAGCAACTCGATATGTATTGATTTTACGTGCAAACAAGCAATTTGAAAATACTTTTTTTCCAAGTAGTAAGATGTGTGCAAAAATTGAATCAGCCTTATAGTTTTCGAGACATTTTCTCGACCGGTTTGAGTTTCGAGAAAAATGAAAAGTATAATGAAATTTGTATAAAAATTTACTTACCACGCTAGCTTCAAATTACTATAACTCGACCAATTTTTGGAATTCTTGAATGAATGACGACTAAAATTATTTTTAATACTTCTAGCTATAAGAAAATGAAAAAAAAACATTTTTTGAAAATATCTAGGTGGTGCAACCCCTTAAATGATATTACGATTAATTTTGAGGAACGTTATATATCAGAAGTCAACAGACCAATGACGAGTTCCCGAATCACTGAGAATAGACAAATAAGATAAGTCACAGGGATAGTGAAAAGAAAAAAAAATTAGACTCCGAAACTCTTTTTATATAAAAAATATACCTGGACATTTTTTAAGCCAAAGAGCCCCCAAAACGTCAACTGAAACTGTCCCCTGGTCCATAAATTCACCCCTACTAAATATAGTCTACTTAGCTTACCGTCCTTCGATCTAAAGTATTGTATATGTAAGAAGACATAAATAAGGATGTATTATACAAAACAACGACCCAACATAATACCAATAACACAACGACCATCATGCCGTTTCTAACAGAGAGGATGGAACGCAACACTCTTCTGTCCTGACGCAACATTCGTAATCCATATTCGTACATCTTCGCATGCAAGCTCGAGGATTGTCGAGGCTTCTGACAGAATCATCTTCCAGTTAACTCGGTCACGCCAAGTATTCCGCAGTGATCTCATTTCCACCGAATTCCGCTGTCTGTTTTTGTTCCTGTCCTAGGAACTAGGATAAGGGGGGCTTATAACAATAAAAAAATCATGTTTAATTGTTCAGCATTTTGAACTAAGTAACCATCACGCCGTTTTTCCGCAGGGGTAGGCAGAGAGGATAGAACGCCAAATTCCTCAACCTTGGCACACTACTTTTACTTCGGCTACATTCATACATCTTCTCATGCGTGCCCTACCGTTGTTGAGGCTTTTAACAGGGCCATCCTCCGATACTTGTCGAATCGATCATGCCGGGTCTTTTGCGTGGTGCTTTGCCCTCTATTCCTGTTACCTTCAAAACTTGCCCTATATATTTTCATAATCATCCTTTCCTCACTCAAATATTCTACATGACCAAACCATCTCAGCACTCTTTTCTTTATTCTATCTACCACATTACAGCCAGCATTATATTCACTTCTTACTTGTTAATTCCTCACTCTATCGACCAAAGATTTTCCTCACAAGCGCCTTAGTGATCGCATTTCCACCGCATTCAGTCTACTTTCATTCATTTTTTGCCAATTCCAGGCTTCACTTCCATGCATATACTATTAGATTGATGCATTCGACGTTCTTTCGCGACATTTTTTTAGTTTGACGTATAATTGATATTAGATATGATATATTTTTTTAATTGGATTAGTAAGTTAAAATGCGCGTCAAAATATTGTACGCCACACTACATTGTACCACTTTGAGAAAGGGTGGAAAGCTGCCGATCGGCGAAGGAACAATTAACGAAAGGATATGCCGAGAGTGGTTTGTTCGCTTCAAAGCTGGTGATACCAACATAGACAAGCCATTTTCAGATTCTTAACAGCAGGCTCTTCTGGCGGATGTGGAAGAGGACGAAACTTGCACCACTTATAATTTGCGTCTGCAACGTCAAGCACTGCTTACCAAGCGGTGCTGGACGTTGTAACCAAGGAACAGAAATTCACGTTGCTGGTGACTGGTGACTACACCCCCGAACCATAATTGTACGTAATACGTATTGGGTTAATTAATATTCGTTTTTGATTATGTTAAAATATAATCTTAACCACTTAATGCTAGGGTTTTTATATAAAAAGTATTTTTTTAAATGTTTTATTCTAAGTTTACTCATTTTTCAATTAAAATATAATAATTTAAGCATATCTAATTTTTTTTAATTTTTAAAAATCTGATGCGTAACTCAAAATTGACGAAGAGGAATCACTTTTGGAATGTTCAATATTAATATTTTCATATTCACTATCAATTTCTTCATATTCGCTATCACTCTCCATTTGGGATCTTATTTGAATTTTTTTTTTAATTCAAATTGATACGATATGATAAATATTTTTTTTTAATAAAACGATGCATTCATGCATACAAGAAAATGTGAAAACAATTCAGTAAAAACGAAATTATTTTTTTATTATTTCTTTATATTTTTGTATTTGTATTGTATTGTACTATTGTACTATTGTATTGTATTGTACTATTGTATTGTACTATTGTACTATTGTATTGTACTATAGATTTTTGACCTGGTCAAAAACACGACCGATCTCATCTGCAGGCAAATTCAAACTGCGTAAAATACATCGCTAACTTTCGCGAGCGTTACTCGTGTTAGCTAAAAATAGAGCGCTGCAAGTCGAAACCTGCGAGCGTCACTCGGGCTAGCAGAAATTGGAACGCATTTAGTGCGCGAGCGTAACTCGTTCAAAATCATGGAGCGGTTAAAAAGCGGCGGACAATTATGCATCGTAAACTAATTGATTGTATACTGTTTTGTTATGAATTTTGCCTCAATTTAATATTTTTAGTTATATGGAAAGGATAATTATGTTTTGATTTGTAATATCTATATGATTTACTCAATTCTGGGTGTTTTCGTGATGTACTTCGTCACGGTAATCGGGCGTCATGGTCAGTTGTAGCGTTAATTAAAATAAAATAAATAAAAATAACACTAATCAGAAAATCTGCATTAACTTGCAATGAGTATTGCAATCACTTCATAAAACGCTTGACGCTTGGAGGACGTTTTGAAAGAGATTATTAATCTACCCATAGGTTATGTTTACCATTCGCGATAAATGAATACGTGATTCTAAAATCGATAATCAATCAATAGTGTGGAGGTTAATCTAATAATAATAGGTCCAATAATCATGCGCGGTCCAACATAACCTTTATAGTCATTTTTAAATGGTCAAATCAACGTTTGTTTAGGTGGATTTCGACAGAAATACCACTCATTGCAGAAGCTTTCATAACATAATTTTTGGAAAATTAAAATGACCTTTTTTTCGATCGCGAAAGACTCAAAATCACCCTCCATTAAAATGTTTGTATACAGAGTGTAACAGAGATAGTCCACAATACTTACCAAGTAGATTCCTGCCTAAATTACGAGTCGAAAATGTTCCAACATCAACGTCTTAATATCAATATTTATGGAGATAAGCGACTTAAAAGCATGCATTTTTTTCTTAACATTAAACATATTCTCTGTAAAATGTTAATAGACTAAGCCATATATTTAAGCTCGTCAATTGTTGAGGACCATCTTGCAGTATTTGGTTATTCTGGTCAAGTTATTAAGTCTTCCGCGGCCGCCCTTTCTTTCTGGCGCCGGACAGTGGGTTGAAAATGCTTAGATAGGCTCACATTTGTTTCAAATGTTACGCTATGAGAAAGACCCGATTCGTATGAAAGCTCCGATATTGACATTTAATTTTAAATAATTTAACAATTTATTTTCTGAGCCTGTAGCCAAACGATCACTTACATAGATACATAGATTTCTCAGCTGGTAATGACACTACTATATTTTTCATGTGGGGTATTAGGCAATTTTGTTTTTAATAATAATATGGTTAATATACTTTCATAGTAATATGGTTTATTATATACTCGTAAAGACAGTAATTTGTTTAAATTAATAATTATGTCTAACCGCAAAGATAATGCTACAAACAATAAAGGATACTATTAAATATTGAATTTTTAAACGACTGTTTACATTCAACTGGACTAACTTAATTAAAACATGTAAACCGCGACAAGATAATATAATAATGAGACAAGACACGACAGCGGAATTCTGGTACCTACCCACGCTGATGCATGAATGTGAAGCCTGAAACTGTCAAAAGAAGACCAATATTAATTATCTTTATCATATAATTATCAATACGTTTCGTATTTATTTTATGAATTATATTAACTTGAAAATTATCGACACCTTTACGCGCCAACGACCTTTGGTCAAAAATTATTTGAACTTTTCGTTCTACAATTTGTTTACACAAAGGTAGGAGTTCAGTTCATTTGGTCCAGCGGTCCACAAGCTTGCGCATTCCTTCCAAGAGGAAGGTTGTTGAATGTTTTTGCTGTTTTATTCATAGAAATCGACATTTGTAACTCGTCTATTTGCTAGAATCATCTCTCGAGCTTGCTGCAACCTACCTTGTCATCTGTGGTGGATAGATTAGAAGCCAGCGACCGCCAGACTTACGTTACTGTATCAATCCTGAAATATTTTCTCTAAATGTACACTACAGCAGGTAGGAAGAATATTGTGACATTTGAGTTCGGGGGATTTTGGCAGATAATAGGTAATACAGGTACAAAAAATGAGTAAGCAAAATGTTTAAATATAAGGCGTTAGGTAATATTATCAATAGTGGCCCGAATAAAATATATGAAATTCAGATTTGTTACTACAACGTAAATGACATGAATATATTTAGAGCTTCAAAACGTCTGGTAATGATTTATACGAGTGTATTGTACTGTCTCGTTAAGCATATTAAAAAATCAGGTTAGTTATTTTTACGTTTTACTAACTCATTTTTTGTACCTGCATTTACCTGTCATCTACCAAAATCCCCTGAACTCAAATGTCATAATGTTCAAAACTTCTTACCTACTGTAGTGTACATTTACAGAAAATATTTAATGTTTAAGCACTAAGCATGCACGTAGAAGGCAGTATGACAACCCTGGAAGTGTTAAGACGAAAGTGTAGATAATTTTTGATTCGCACTCGTAATATTCAATTTTATAGAATATTTACAAGAAAAAATGCTGATACTCCAATCTATGGTTAAGGCGAATAATAAATTCGGTAGTCGTATTGAATGCTCCAAATCACTATTAATTATTTGATTTATTCATAAAACTATTTGAAAGCTTTTGAAACTAGTAAGAGCATATTTAACCGGTCGTATGCCAGCCGTACGTAACGCGGAATGTACTCTATCTGCCGCGCAATTTCGCGCACGATTCCTGTTTTTTAGACACTTTTTGAGATGGTTATATTCATGTAAAAATCAACAATAGTCGCTCAGAAGTTGCAGTTTCTAGTTTTTCAATATACAGATTTCAATAATTACTTGTACAATAATTACTTATTCATTAATTATGAAAATAAGTAACGAAATTTACTGTCAGAAATATACGCACATGTTTATCGAATAAAACCATGGAAGCAATAACACTAAAGATATTGTATTACAATATTTTCGTTCTAAATATATCAAAGAATATAAAAATACTTTTTTATTTAAAAAAAAAACACTTTTTTTAACAGATAAATAACACAATTAATGCACGTTTCGACGATGACATTTGGAATGATTTTTTGTCCGCAGCAAATGAGGTTACTTGACAAATAGAACTCGTTCATTCATTCAACAACTTGAGATACAACCAATAATAAGCTTTAAAAACCCATAAACGCAGATAAAGTAGGCCGAATTCGCATACGTGTCTAGGGAGCGCATATCTGCGCTCCGGCGCATAGAGGGCACAAAAGTTGTCGCGCAGATCTACGCTCCGGCATACGACCGGTTAAACAAAAAATGTTCAAAAATTAGAAAATTTCTATACGCTAACACGAGTTTGCATCATGAGTGCTTCCGCGTATTTTGTATTAAGGTATGCGGAGGGTTAATACAAAATATTATATATTTAAAGCAATTATAATACCTATTCATTGTTTCGTAATAACAACATTTATAATTATGTTCTCGAAACACGTGTCTCAACCGTAATTATTTAATAGCGTGGTTTACATTTATGAATCATTTTGTTAACAAAATTAATGGTTTTCTAATGGGTACGTATGTGAGTGTATTATATTATTTTGCCTACGTAGTGACAATTTTCATTTTTAAGTACGTAGTGAATCCGATCCCATGATTTTTGATGTTTATAGCTTATTTTACAGTTACAATTTAACTTTGTGGTTGGACATAATTATAAAATTTAATTAAATAACTTTGTATAAACCACTTAAATAATGACTCTACGATACCACCACTTCATCAGGACTGACGTACAATTAACTGTCCACTACCTATCCTAATAAACAAACAAATTCTGAATGGGGGCGTGGCTACAGCTATGGTGGGGGTGATTGAGGGGTGGACGCCGAGATGGGAAATATATCTCTATATATATAATCAGATAAATTTCATGAATAGCCCGCTACCAGATATATTTCCCATTTCGGCGTCCACTCTCAATTACCCCCACCATAGCTGTAGCCACGCCCCCATTCAGAATTGATTTGTTTACTAGGGTAGGTAATGGATAGTCACTTATACGTCAGTCCTGATGTAGATGCGGTATACGTAGAGTATTATTTATATGGTTTATACAAAGTTATTTAATTAAAATTAATATTTAGAAAAATGAAAAAATGAACTTTTAAGATTCATATGATATTTCTTTTTTATGTGCCATCTTCTATCTGTTGAAGCTGCAGTATCGTGATCTTGAAACAAAAAGGTTTCTTAAAACAAAAAAACAAGGTTGAAAAATCAAAAATTGTGGTTTGGCCAGTTTACTGTAGAGCTATTTCGGGCCGCAGTAAATAAAGTCGTGATAGCCAAATATGATGATAGTCAATGTCCGTTGAACAGATACGAATGGAACGAGAAGAAAAAGAAGATCATTTGAAATTTTCTTCAAAAATGATTCTTTGGTATCAAATTTGTGAGAATAAATTTCTGTTCAAATCTCTGTTAAATCGTTAAAAATCGGCCATTAAAAATCTTTTGTGTAGTTTTCATTGATGTGATAAAATTCGTGTTAAAATTAGTAGTATTTTAGAAGATAAGATAAATATTTTCACTTAGTTTATTTAAGAACTTTGATTTGAGTATATCTATGGTCTAGAGCAGTGGTTCCCAAAGTTGACAGGACCGGGACCCACCAAAAAAAAAAATCGGGACCCACCTCCTGTCTCACATTTTCCCAAATCATATTGTAACCATACGAAAGACTGTTCAATTAAGAAAAAAGAAAAACCTCCGAATATAAACGAAATGTTTTATTACGAAAAATGTTAATATGTGATATTTTAATGGGAAGGATGAATTTGTTGCCTATTTTTTGTCATAACACCATTACATAACAGCAATTTTAGTCACGTTTAATCGCAGTGAATTCGATACGTACAATTTATTTCTGTATTTAATCTTAATAGAAACCATGGCAGAAAATTCCACTTCACATGAGGTAGTGAAGGGGAGGAGGACTTTCATCGCTTCGTCAAACAAGCAGGGATAAGTGTCAGCGACTGAAAGTCAAAATTTTGCTAATTGTTTGCAATTAAAAGTATTTTTCAGCGACGTATCTTCTGATAAATCAATAAGCTCTTCACTTGCTTTTGTTGACATTTCAGTCGGTATGTTGTCTTGAAATGGATTTTAAATGCAGTTTAACCTGTTGAACTTTTTTGTCTCTTCCTCGACACTACATTGATGCATGCACTTCGTTTTCTATAATAAACACGAGACGTGTTGTGACTGCGACCCGCCTAATATCCGCTCGCGACCCACCAGTGGGTCGTGACCCATAGTTTAAGAAACACTGGTCTAGAGGTTAAGACACTTTCCTAGCGATCCAGTGGTCGCGCGTTAGAACCTAATTCCAGACCAGCAAGTTAGTCCACTTTTTTATAGCACAGTCGTTCAGCTTAGTTTGGAAACACTAAGATCGCTAATATGACACGTATTCCGTGTACATATCTGTATTTAAAATAAATAATAAAAATAAAATGTATGATTTATATTACGTGCCCGAAATCAGAAACAGTTTTTTTTTAATTATATTAAAATTATAAATCGCTATTTTTTATGAAAATATCTCTCGCTGAAGAAATCGAAAAATGAATATTTAATTATTGATAGATTTGGCATTAACGCTGTAGAGATTATTCATGAGATCATTAATTTGTGCGAAAAACGTAAACTATGTTATATCTGCGTAAGCTAATTTGTAATTTTATGTTGTACTGTTTCGAGAGTATTAAAATGCAGGGGATGAAATAAAGACAATGCATCGAAGAAGATAATTAAATAGTTGGAAAATGACATGTTTAAACTGGAAGGACGGACAAGATGAGTACATTTGAGCTCAGACCAAAAATAAAGTTAAAGCTTATTTCAACCTTTCATTAAAAATAATTAAAAAATTAAAAAATCCATAGATGACGTTAGTATAGTGGTTATAAAAATTCAAAACAAGGTGGATTAAAACAGTATATATACAGGGTGTACCAGAGCTAGCAGCAGAAACTTATCCGGTAGATTTCTGTCTATGTTATGAGTTTAAAATGATCAAGCAACCATGATCTAATATCAATAGTTATGGAGATATTCAATATCAAAGTTTGCATTTTTTTTTCAATATTTCTGACTTTTTTTTGCAAAAAGTTGAACTATCATTACAGTAACTTATAACGATTATGAAAAATTCATTTTCTCCAACCAAAACTGCCCTAACATAAAAAATGATTATAAATACAAGAACCTTGTAAAAAAATAATTTGTTTTTTTGGCAAATTTTTCCCAAGGGTTTATCGTTTTCATCCGATCGCATTTAACGCGCAATGCAATTTTACATAATCCAAAAACGAGGAGTCACCGTAGCATTAATGATGCCTACTTCAAACGTTTTTGCCAGAAAATAGAGCCAGAACCGTGGGGGGTAGAGAGACGAGAGAGTAGAAGGAGAGGGAGATAGAGAGAGAGTGATGAGGCGAGAGAGAGAGATGGAGAGAGAGAGAGAGTATATATATTATTATATAGAGATATATATATATACTGTAGTATAATATATATAAATATAGATTATATGATAGATATATAGATATCCTATATATATATATATATCGCAGATATCTATATATTTATATAACTTCAACAAATTTGAGCGATCGTTGGTGGAATCGGTGAACGTAGAATTGTGTAAAGTGATCACTTAAGCCTACCAAAATCTCTCAAACTGTCCACACGTATCTGGAATCGACTGGGCTATTCTCGTAAATTCTGGAAACATCGAGAAAGCGAAATTATCTATAAAAAGAGGTCGACCGGCTATTGCGCAGAGTGTGTCAGAGTTGTTGTTCCGGATGGGAACACCTTTTTTTATGCGGCTCAGTAGTCTTCGCTGGTGGGGCAGAGATCGCCACCAGAATTTGCAGTGAAGCTCGTAGTCCGTGGATATGCCAGAAGTCAAACGCCGAAGTAGTGCTTTTATCGTATTAAAGTCGAAGAAAAAATCCGAAGCGAAGTCCAATTCAGAAAGCAGGTCAGAGAAAGAAAAGGCAGCAAGAAGATTGTCCAAATAGCGGTTCTCGTACCGACGCGGGTGGCGTATCTGTGGTACCCGCTCAAAAAATGCATTTTATTTATACCAAATTCAAAATTTCACAAGATTGCGTCATAGCATGTTACAGAAACCAATGAGATTGCGTAATTCTGGGAAGGCGCCGCAGCGCTCCCAGCGGCCGAGCGGTGAACTACGTCATTCGCGGTTGCACAATTTCACCGCGCGGCAGATTTCATATGACAGATACAAATTAATTCATAAAAAATGCATTTTAGCTCCCAAGAGACTAATACTGTGTTATTTTGTAATAACAGACCTAGCAGATGATAATAACACAGTTATTTGGACGGGCTGGGTCATACAAGGCCCAAAAAACTAAAATTAAATTCGCCACAAACGGCTCAAATTTTCAAAAATTCATAAAAAATCAAAAACAGCATTTTTACAAGTTTTGCTATGACAAATGTAATTTGCGCATGCAAGCGCTCATTTTAACAGTAATTCCAAATATTTCAGGTAAATATTTACTGAGTTATAGGCATTCAAAAAAGCGCCAAAAACCAATTTCTTTATTTCACTCTCAGGCGCGCCTATATCATTCCACATGTATAAAAATACATTTTCCAGACAGGCATTCAGATAAGGAATGCAATGACACTACATAAGTAGGAATTCGTCCACGGTAAGCCGCTCTGATTGTCGATAAAAAATTCAACTTTTTAATATTCTCCACGGCGAGCCGTGTGCGCGAGCTTACCGCGACGTGGGCCCGCAAACAGGCGTCTACCGTTTCCAAATCGAGAAAAATACAAAATTTTTCTCACGGTCTTCCAGTACTCATTTATTTCATGATGACCATCTCCACGATGGCGCCCGGTGCAGGCATTCGGGCCCCCGTGGAGGGTATCCCATATACGCATCTCAGACGGGGGCTCGGAATTTGAGTACTAGGCGTTAGAAGTTATAGCCGGTCAGGTAAGTTTGTAAAATCTCTGAATATTCAAAAAACATTTATGTGCCCGTCGGCGGATTCAACGGCGGAAAGAAAGAGACGAGACCCTCTGCAGCGAGACTCGTCTCCCGTGTTGGCGAATATTGCGTGCCACACTCATGCCCATTTAGTGTTGGCGAACATCGCGGGTACCGCGTGCCACACACATACTTTACTTTGGGGCGTTACATCGCGGAAGAATCCCTTCGGCTCAAACTTCTAACCTTTGTCCACGCACCAATAGGTGCCAAATAAAAAATTATTTATTTCCATTTTATTCATAAAATTCCAATACATTTTTCTCATCAGAGATTCAACATAATGCACATGACAATATTGCATACAAAAGGGTGCCAAGCGCTGCTTCCTACAAGACATCAACATATTTTTAAAATATTTTCATAACATATACAAATTCCACACATATTTGTATCGACACTTGTAGCTGGAAATAACATCGGCAGCCAAACAGGCTGCATTTTTCATATTCATTCAACAAAGGGCCAATCTCCGGTCTAGTGTCCGGGCGATGTTGTTCTACAGCTAGTTGGAAGCAGTATGCGCGCGCGGCCCCCCTCCAGTCGCGGCAACAGCCGCTGGGCACTGACTTGCGCGCGCTCCAAGCGGCAACCCGATTTTCAGTAGCGGCATACACGCCTCGTCTCCAATGCAATTTTCTGTATGTAGCGGCTGATTTATTGTGGACACGCGCCGCTCATAGTGGTCATGTTATGTTCTCATTTTTTACATGGCTCAACCCTGTCCGTTCCATACTCCCCCCGTGTGGCCTGCCCGCACTTATCAGGAGGACAGGGTATGCTGCCAGCGCCCTTATGCTGGATTCCCCTTCAGCATGATTATTCTTGTGGCTGGTCGAGTATAATCGCCCGCAGCTGTGCGTACTCGGACGACTCGAATTTGTCCATCGGGCGCCGGGCGGGCTTCCAAAATTCGCCCTCTGGGCCATGTGTTGCGGGGCAGCGCGGGATCTGCGATGACGGCCATCTCGCCTTCCTTAATTGCGGGCGCGGGCTCCTGCCATTTATTTCGGCGCGCCAATGTCGGCAAGTATTCTTTCATCCACCGCCGCCAGAATAAATCGGCCATCTGTTGCGATATTCTCCACTGTCTTTTCAGGCATACATTTTCATCTAGCGCCCCGTATACCGCCAAATGTGAATTGCGGCCGGTCGCTCCCAGCAACAGATGGTTCGGCGTAAGAGGCGCGTCATCTTTCGGATCAACCGATACATGCGTCAACGGACGGCTATTCACAGTATATTCGGCCTCAGCCAACAGAGTCCTCAAGGTTTCTTCCCGCGGTGCCCGCTCCTTCAAAGTAGCCTCCAACGCCCGCTTCACGGCGCGTACCAGGCTCTCCCAGGCGCCACCCATATGTGGGGCGAGGGGGGGGTTGAAGTTCCATTCAACCCCGCTCTCCGCGAGGTGCCCATGCATCCGCGGGTCACTTCTCAAATCCTTCAGCGCGGCTGCCATCTCTTTTTCCGCGCCTCGAAAATTGGTTCCATTATCGGAATATAGTAGGCGCGGATGCCCGCGCCGCGCTGCCATTCGCCTTATAGCGAGTATGGCCGAGTCTGCAGACAAAGACTCGGCGATTTCCAAATGTACGGCGCGCGTTGTGAGGCATGTAAATAGCGCGCCGTACCGCTTCTCTCTTCGCCGGCCGATAGTCACCTGCATTGGGCCAAAATAATCGAGCCCACAATGGTAAAAAGCGGGAGTATTGTAAGCCAGTCGGCAATCTGGCATTTGACCCATTAACGGCGGTTGCGGCTGGCTTTTTCTGTTTCGGCACGCTTGGCATTCATATTTCACCCGGCGCACTGTGGGTCTCAATTTTAAAATATAAAAATTCTCCCGCACATCTGCCACAGTTTTCTCAGTGCCCGGGTGATTTTCCTTCTCATGATAATGCCTTATCATCAAGCGGGCATACGGGTGAGAGCCGTCCAATACTACCGGCGCCCTCAAGCCGGCCGGTATTTCATGCACCGCGGTCTGCTCGAGCCGCGAGCCCATCCGTATAACTCCATATTCATCCAGGCGCGGCGTCAGTGGATACAGCCGGCTGGTCCTTGGGACGGCTCCACCGCGGTGCAAAAAATTTTTATTTCTGTGCCGAACGCCTCCGCCTGAGAATGCAATATCCATGCGCGCTCGGCTGCTATTCTTTCGTCGCAGGTGACATCTCGGCCGGGCCGCTCTTCAGCGCGGCGGCGGCAATTCCAAATGAAGCGCCTTATCCATGCCGCGGTGCGCACCAATTTTGTCCAAGATGAGAAGCGTCTTATATCGGGCAATGCTCCCCCCGTGGGCGTTCCTCCGGTCACCAAAACAACATCTGCTCTTTTTTCCAGTACTGTGTTATCTGGTTGCCGCCGGCGGCTCTCTTGCGGCCACGCCGACTCTCCCCGGTGTAGAAAGTCAGGGCCGCTGAACCACATACCATCAGCGGCCAAATCTGGAAGTTCGCCGTCCCGTGTCCCAATATCAGCGGGATTATGTTTAGTGGGGACCCATCTCCAATCGGCGATTTTCGTCAATTCATCAATCTCTCCCAGCCGGTTAGCGACAAAAGTCGAATACGCCCGGGGGTCGGTCCGCAACCAGCATAACACCGTGGTGGAATCGGTCCACAGTACCGTACGGGCTATTTTACAGCGGTACTCTTTTTTCACAGCCGCCGACAGTCGCGCGGCGATAAGTGCCGCTTGCAGCTCTAGCCTCGGTATTGACAGCGGTTTTAGCGGTGCCACCTTACATTTTGCCGAGATGAAGGCTACAGAATGGCCACCCTCTCCTGTCTCGACAAAATAGGCCACCGCGCAGCTCGCTTTTTCTGAGGCGTCGCAAAACACATGAAGCGCGACTTCACTATCGCGGCGGGATATGCACGGGCGCGCGATTTCACATTTCACATTCCTTATTAGCTCGCACCACGCGTACCATTTATCGGCGTGCTCGGGGTGTATCCTCTCTTCCCATCCAATTTTAGAGCGCCATACATCCTGTAATAGGATTTTTGACCTTATTAGTATGCAGGCCAAAAATCCGATGGGGTCAAATATTTTCATTACGGCGCTCAATATTTGTCTCTTTGTCGGGCGGCCAGCCTCCG